>JBBYHH010619888.1:0-18878 GCA_038382905.1 Daphne laureola
AGATATAATAGTACTTTATGAATAACAATCATTACGATTAGTAAAAAATTATCAATTTAGGTGTTTGAGTTATATAAATTTTGATGATATCTTGTCCTCCATCCGTCCTCAATTAATTGGATCATTTGACTTTCACGTTTTAAGGTTTAATGTTTAACCAAAATATTCATAAAAATAAGTATTGAAAAAAAATCAAAAAAAAATATATATTTAGAATAAACATGTTTCAAATTATGGTAAACATATAAATTTTTTAACTTTAAATATCTAGACATCCATGAAAATAAATCATAGATTAAATACTGTGAAATAACAAAAAAAACTTGTCCAATTAATTAAGAACGGATGGAGTATTTTTTATTATTTGTTAATGATAATATAGCTTAAAAAGTTTCGAAACAAGACTATCGAACTATTCGAATCAAGTTCGAGCTTACTTTGAGCTGAGTTCGAAACTAACATATTAGGTTCAAGGAATTTGAACTCAAACCCGAATAGTACAGATCGGTTAAGGGACCGAACTCGAGCTTAAAGGCCCATTTAGACCCATAAGTGTTGCCCTTAGTTGTGGTTGGAGTGGATAAATTTCAAACCTGTAATGGTCTTGTGTTGGGTGAAAACTAGAGTTAAAGGTTACAAACAAAAAAAAATGCACCAAACAAATGAAAGTGTCCAAGTACATTGTTTTTTTTTTTTTTTTTTGTAACTCACACCATAAAATAGAAAACAATAAAGTCTCCACCTTTATATTGCTTATACTAACTCGTAGTAAGAAGGAAGCTTCTAAATTTTCCGAAATTGGCGCATAAATGTTTAAGTGATGAAGTTCTAATAGGAAGCAAAAAAGACTATAAACTCTCTGATTAAGTGATGAAGTTCTAATAGGAAGAAATGATAAGAGGTTTGGATTAGATTTAATACTCCTAGTAGTATTTAGATTCTGTTACATCTGATTAAGCTTTATTGGATTATCATTGCTTTTAAAAAATTATTGAAAGATTTGATTTTTAATATTTATTTGATTTTAATTATTTATATTATTTTATTATATAAAAAATATAAATAAAATACGTTGTTTATTAGATAGATATATTAAAATTTTATTTGTATATAAAAAAATTAAATTAAAATATCAAAATAATTGAAAAACAGATGTGAGGGAGTATTATTAAAATGGTATGGAATTGAAAAACGGTTATAGAGGAAGATCATCATGTGGCCAAAATCCTGAAAAATGAAAAAACCAGAGAGAGATTAATGGTGGAAATCTGAGTCCGATGTAGCGGCGTGTATCTACCCATCACATCCTCTTCCTTCCTATTTTTCCTCCGTCTTTTCGTTTCGTTACGATTCTTCTTCTTCTTCTTCTTCTTCTTCTTCTTCTTCTTCTACTTTACTCATCATTCTTAATTCCCTCATAAAAACGTACCAGCTACTTACGATTCTTCTTCAATATCCATTCTCACGGTGTCGCCGCCACCGCCACCGCCACGATGCCGTACTCTCCGTTGTCGCCGGACTCCGCCACCGCCACCGCCACCGCCACCGCCACCGATCCTTTTCGTGATTTCGTCAAAAATGCCAGGCGTATCGTTGTTAAGGTCAATTTATCATCACGTCGACGTTAATTTTCTTTTTCTCATCGACGATCATGGATCTTGTCTCTGATTTTTCTTTTTTGATTACTGAATTGAAGGTTGGAACTGCCGTGGTCACTCGGCCGTATGACGGGAGATTAGCTTTGGGCAGGCTTGGAGCTCTTTGTGAGCAGGTAATTCAGATCTGGGACTCTAATCTTGAAACGAACAACTGGTTGAATGAAATCATACCAAATCTCTAAAAATTATTTTGTTATCATACATACATACACTTTGTTATTAACATTTACTCTATTAGGATGAGATAAAGTGTGACAATAAGTAGGCTGATCTTAATCTGTTTCCTTGTAGCTCAAGGAATTGAATTCCCAAGGATATGAGATTATTTTGGTAACTTCTGGTGCTGTTGGCCTTGGTCGCCAAAGGCTTAGATACAGGAAATTGATCAATAGCAGGTTTATCTTTTTCTTTATAATTGCGTTGTCTAATTTGATTGCATTGATCGTATTTCCCTCTTAACCTCACTTGATTATACCTTTCTCAGTTTTGAGGATCTTCAAAATGGGGACTTTGAACTTGATGGGAAGGCATGCGCTGCTGTTGGCCAGACCTGTCTTATGGCTCTTTATGATACTTTGTTTAGCCAGGTGATGGGAAGGGGTGGAACTGTTTGCAATCACACTTGCAGCAATGGCCTCATTCTATTGTTGTTAATCGTTTAGTTTGAACTACTTGTACTGATTTATTCTGTGCTCGAGTTATCAGCTAGATGTGTCCTCCTCCCAGCTTATTGTGACAGATGATGATTTTAGGAAGGCGAATTTCAGAAAGCAGCTTTCTGAAACGGTGAATTCTTTGTTGGCACTGCAAGTTATTCCAATATTCAATGAAAATGATGCAGTAAGTACAAGAAGTACTCCGTATCAGGTAATATATCTTGTATTCCTTCCTTATTATGTTGCGAAGGATAATGTTGTTTCCGATGTACGTTTGTTGATTCTTGTGAAATGATTTTCAGGACTCCTCTGGTATATTCTGGGATAATGATAGTCTTGCAGGTCTTTTGGCTCTAGAATTAAAAGCAGATCTTTTAATCATGTTAAGTGATGTGGAAGGCCTTTACAGTGGGCCTCCAAGTGATCCAAACTCAAAATTAATTCACACTTACATAAGAGAGAAGCACCAGAGAGAAATAACATTTGGAGACAAGTCTAGGTTAGGAAGAGGGGGAATGACAGCAAAAGTAAAGGCAGCTGTCTGTGCAGCTTATAACGGGACTCCTGTCATTATTACAAGGTAATTACATTTTTGAAAAAAACAAGAATTTAATTACTCTAATATGCGTAATAAGTGCAAGTGATAATTTGGTGATATTTGTGTTTGTGAATCAGTCTAGACTCTAGAGTCCATATTTGGATGTGAAACAAGATTTTTTCTCATATTAATCCTGTAGACCTCTCTTTAAATTTATTTCTACATTGATCTGCCCTTGTTTGGAAGTTTTTGGAAATATTTAATGGGCATCTGTTAACTTGTGTATATTTTTTTGTTTGAAGTGGCTTCGCTCCTGACAGCATTACGAGGGTACTTCAAGGAGATCGAATTGGTACTTTGTTTCACCAAGATGCACATTTATGGTCTTTAGCTAAAGACAAAGGAGCTCGCAATATGGCAGTTGCAGCACGGGAATGTTCTAGAAGGCTTCTGGTATAAACATGTATCTGATATGTTTTTTCAATCTGAGAACATTACTTTCAGTGGGTTTCTTCTCTTACAAACAAGTGTTTGCTCTAGAAGCAGGAGTATGTTGACATTTTTGTTAACTTCAGGCCATGCACTCTCATGATAGGAAGAAGATCTTGCTCGACATAGCAAATGCACTAGAGGCTAATATGAGTTTGATAAAAACTGAGAATGAAGCTGATATTGCTGCTGCACAGGATGCTGGATATGAGAAAGCATTAATTTCTCGTTTAACCTTAAAACCTGATAAGGTAGGCTCAAAGCATTCAGTTTCTTCATAGATCCCTTAAACTTGGAAAAGGGTTCATTTTCAAAAATTAAAAGCAAGTGGCTGGGACTATTGTTTACAAGAAGTTTTTGTAATTACAGATATCCAATCTTGCGAGAAGTGTTCGTGTGCTTGCAGAAATGGAAGAACCCATTGGCCAAGTTTTAAGAAAAACTGAGGTTTGCATAGCTTTCAGAGAAGCATTCATTAATTGCAAATTAAATGACTCGGCCTGCTAGCTGACAGTCATGTTGTTGACAGTACTTTAATTGGAGTACATTACAAGTAAAACAATGCTTATGTCATGGATGGTCTCTTTTCTCATTTCTCTAACTCGCTCTCGTTTCAAGCTTGCTGATGGCCTTGTCTTGGAGAAAACATCATGTCCCTTGGGTGTTATTCTAATAGTGTTTGAGTCGCGACCTGATGCTCTGGTTCAGGTAAGACTCACATATTACATGATCTTTCAAATCCTGTCCGACATCCAATTGTTTGCAATTTGATCTCACAAGTCAATGTTGTAATGGAACATGCTTAAACAACTTTCTTTAGTCATTGCTGCCTCATGATATTTTCTACTTGCAATGACAATGTAGATAGCCTCATTGGCTATCAGGAGCGGAAATGGCCTACTGCTCAAGGGTGGTAAAGAGGCTAAGCGATCAAATGCAATTTTGCACAAGGTTAATGTTATGTATCCTTGAATTTATTCCATGTACTCGAGTAAAGCCTAGTAACCTTCTCCTCTCCTCATAATTCCTTTGTGTTTTTCATCTTGCAATTTGTTCACCATCTTTCTAGATCGTCACTTCTGCCATTCCAAGTTCTATTGGTGACAAACTTATAGGACTTGTTACTTCAAGGGAGGAGATTCCTGATCTACTGAAGGTATGCATGAGAAGTTAATTGTTTATGTTGGTTGGTATTGTGACCATTCTGGGCCAGCGTTTTACACACTAAAGTTTTAATTTTCCTGCAGCTTGATGATGTGATAGACCTTGTCATCCCTAGAGGCAGCAATAGACTTGTCTCTCAAATTAAGGAGACGACAAAAATTCCTGTGCTTGGTCATGCTGGTAATGAGCATAATTTTGATAATTAAGTTGGAAACATATAGGGCATATCTATGCTACATTCAGTTGTCTCTAACTTTGACTCCAGAAAGAAGCAAGAAAGGATTAGATAATTTTAAATTTTACTATATGTTTTTAGAAGGTTTTATTGAAAATGGCTAACACAACCCTAATGTTGAAACCGGTGTCTCTTCCAGATGGCATATGTCATGTATATGTTGATAAATCAGCAAACTTGGAGATGACAAAGGACATTGCTTTAGACGCAAAGAGTGATTACCCTGCAGCATGCAATGCTATGGTAATTAATTCTCACCTTCTCTAATACGTTCACGTTCTGATATGTATATATATAAAAAATCTCACTGCAACTCATTGCACCTCTCTACCAGGAAACACTTTTACTACATGAGAATCTGTTGTGTAATGGTTTCCTCAATGAGATTATTGTAGAACTTCAAGATGAAGGTGAGTCCTAAAGGTTGATCCAACTATGCAGCACTTTGAAGTTATAAGTTTGTTCATTCACCATTGGGATTCTGATTAAACATTTGGGAAAAGGTTCAGTGAACTTAGTGAGTTCACGACATAAAATGATAAGGAACCTTGGAGTTTATCAGGGTTGAGGTCGAAAAGTGAGAGTGGCGGACCAGATATTGCCCTTACCTCCGTGACATTGGGAGAAAGGGTGTATGTTTATATCTATGGCTTTTACACATGGTACATGGTTTTTAGTGGAGCTGAGTTTGGGATCATCAAGCCTAGAAGATCTGAGCAAGAGAAATATAGTAAAAGTGAAACTAGACTTATAGGAGACATTAATAATACAGCTTCATCATTTGCAGGTGTTTCTCTTTTTGGTGGACCAAGAGCTAGCGCTGTCTTAAATATACCTGAGACACATAATTTTCACCACGAGTACAATGCAATGGCCTGCACAATTGAAATTGTGAATGACGTGCATGCTGCGATCGACCACATACATCAACATGGAAGGTATGGATCACTTAAGAGTCCGATAAGTTAGAAAAAAAATTCATTCCAAATTTCCTTTATAAAGGTTTGGATGTATATCTAGTTATTTAGGGTTGTTTAGTTGTAGAAAAAATTCTAAGTTTTCATCTCCAATTTTCCTTTGTAAATATTTGATCATATAACTAGCTTTCAAGTGATAGAAAATCTTGTTTTCTAAATTTTGGAAAACTCTAGTATTAAATTAGGGAACCTTCAAACAAGGTTTCTCAATTTAATACTAGAGTTTTCTAATATTTGAAAAACAAGATTTTTCATCCTTTAGAAGTTAGTTGTACAATCAAACATTTATAAATGAAATTTAGAAATAAAAACTGAAAAAGTTTTTCACAACTAAACGGACAACCTTTTTCCCAAACTTTGGAGAACTTTAGTAGTAAGATAAAAAACTTCAAAACAAGATTCTCCTTCTTAATACTAGGGGTTTCCCAAATTTGGAAAAACAAGTTTTTCTATCTCTAAATAACTAGTTACATTCGAACAATTACATAGAAAATTTGGAACAGAAACAGACCCTTATCTTCCCACTTTTCTCATTCTTATATTTTTATTCTTCTCATTTACTCAGTACTTGGGATACTTTTTCATGTAACTGTTTTAATGCAGCTCTCACACCGACTGTATCATCACAGAAGATAAGGAAACTGCTGATACTTTCTTACGTCAAGTTGACAGGTAAATGTCCTTACCATCTAATTAGCTGAGGGTGTTAGGGAGAGCTCTCCTGTGTTATGAGGAAATCATTTTTTTTACTTTTTCTTATCCCACTCGTTGGCTTGTCCCTAATCAAAACCAACTCACTTGATACTCTGACAGTGCTGCAGTATTTCATAACGCAAGCACCAGATTCTGTGATGGAGCACGGTTCGGACTCGGTGCAGAGGTGAAACAGCTCTATTTTTCTCAGCTTCCTAGTCTTGCACAATATTTTGTTCTATCTACCAAGACATCTCAAGTTTGAGTGATTCAACAGGTCGGGATAAGCACAAGTCGGATCCATGCCCGAGGTCCAGTGGGAGTTGAAGGCCTGCTAACAAGCCGATGGTAAAAGCGTTTCTTAGTTTCCGCTTATCTTTTCGAAAGATCTTGCAACTTGTACTAAAAGTCTACGTTTCCCTGACATTGCAGGATCTTACGAGGGTGCGGGCAGGTTGTGGATGGCGACAGAGGTGTCACCTATACTCACAAAAATCTCCCTGCTCAAGCATGAAGCTCTTGAGCATTTAGACCATCTAAGGGATCAGAGAAGAACGTAGCTTACAACATTTTTGTTTTATGAAACTGTTTTTTAAGAGTCGAGTCAGTTTTGAGGGGTAGTCCAGGGTAGTTCCTTTCTTATGTACGAGTAACTCTTTTGAAGGAGTCGAGAATCATTTCACCAGGGTAGTCTCTTTTTAGAGCAAGACTATCCCAGGCTAGTCATTTTTTCATCATGTATAAATAGCTATATGAACAAAATTAACAATTTTGGAGATTATGCATTTGGGAGTTCTTTTCGTAGCATAAAGTGAGCTGTATTAAGGGGGGAAAAAAATACAGAAAAGAAAAGAATGAAAAATAAAAATAAAACAGAACATATTTGGCTATGTTCTTGTGCAAATAACATTGGCTGCAATTTTAACAGAAAGAGTAGTAACAGTTATTCAAGTTGTATAATTATTCTTTATGTACCACTAAAGTTAATACATTTGACTGGACGTAGAGATTAAAGAATATTGTTGACTAGAGGATATAAATATAAAATAAAAATATAAGATAAAAATAGTTTTTTTAATGAGAAGAGAAATAGAGGATAATAAGATAAAATTGATATGAAAATGTTTTTTTTTTTTTTTAAACGCATCAATTTTACCGGAATAAAAAAAAATGTATTAATTTTACTGATACGAGTTAGTATTTCTTATGCTATACATAATGTCACTCAAGCATCCTTGAGCTATCAAATGTCGTTCAATTGTCCCCTAAAAGTACTACTCCTTTCATTCTCAAAAGATTGATACATTTAACTTTTATCTTGAATTAATGTTTGACTCAAATATTTGATGATCTTTGTACCGTTAAGGACCAATGTTTCCAATTTACCCATTGCTTGACAAAACATCATTCTGAATCTAACCTGTGAAGAGAAGAAGAGGCAATAACCGAAGAGAGAAAAATGCTCCCTCCGTCCATAAATAATTGAACCGTTTGACTTCCATGTTTCAAAATTCAATATTTGGCTCAAATTTTAATAAAGATAAGCATTGAAAAAAAATGACAAAAAGCCCAAATAAAACCCTAAACTATTTGAATCATCACGACTCGGTCCCTGAACTAATTAACATGTCAAATCAGCCCCTCAACTCCTCTTTTTGTACCGATCTGGCCCTTCTCCGTTACGTCGGGGGCATCTTCATGGAATATTTCGTTTCATAATATAACATGACTAACAGAAGCTTAAGTGGATGATGAGTTGGACTATTCTATTGATAAATAGAATGCTTAGGTGTGGAGAGATTGAGTGTTTTAAGGTTTCATCAAATTGAGAATTTCTGATCAGAGGCTCAAATGGATTCAAGATGGATTGGAGTGAACCCAGTGGGTAATAGGAATCCAAAATGTGGAATTTCAGAACCAGCTGATGAAGAACGCGCGAGCAGGAACGATGTCTGACGGAGCTGATGTTGGTCTCGATCGAAACGATGACTTCAAGCGGCGGAAATGGTGGGAAAGGATCCGGCGGTGGCAAGCGGCGCTGGGAGCGAGAGCAAAGAGCTGAATTGACGGATTGAAACAGGTTGAATCGCGGGTCAAATAGCGGGTCAACGGATAATTCCGCCGATTCAAGCGACTTCCGGCGAAGATGGAGGTAGATTCAGATTCCTGGGAGTGAGGCGATTCTGAGGAACTGCTTTTGTGGGGTTGAGGGAGAAGATTTAAAAAAACAAGTGTTGGTGGTAGATTTGCTCGTTTACGAATGAACAGAGAAGGAAGAGTTGAGGGGCCACCTCAGCAGATTTGCTCGTCCATGTGTGCACATCCATTAGCCACCTTAGCAGTTCAGCAGATTTGTTCATCAACGTATCCACATTCGTCAACCATTTCTTCAGATAATTAACAGAAGAACTAGATCGGTACAAAATGAAGAGTTTAAGGGCTGATTTAACCCGTTAATTAGTTCATGGGCCGAGTTGTGACAATTCAAATAGTTTAGGGTTTCATTTGGGCTTTTTGCCAAAACAAATTCACAAAAAATACATTTAGAAAAAGAATGTTTAACGATTCATGATAAAAAAAATCATAGATTAAATACTTTGAAACAGTGAAAAGAAATTGTTCAATTATTTGTGAACGGAGGGAGTAATTGATTGAACTGCTTCAAATGTTTGCGCAAATACATCAAAGCAATACTTATTGAACAAATCATACTTCTTGTTAACCAGTGGAAAGAAGGGACAGCAGAAGCCAAACTGAGGAAATCAATGACTGAACTGCTTCGATCTTTAGTGCGAAAGACTGTTTCAAGATTTGTGGAGAAGGATGAAGATAAAGCATCTGTGGAATCAGGGCTCATCATATTTCACCATCCCAAAGTTCCTCCAAGCTCTTGTAAGGACTACAAGTTTCATGGACTGCAAAATCTCCTCTTAGAAGCCGCTTCTGCAAACAGAAAAGGACAGAAATTTTTTTATTTATAAGCCGATAGTCTCGGTCCCTGTCCAATGCTATATGTGTTGTTTTAAGCAGTTTTACCTGAGGAATGCTTTGTACTTTTGAGAACAGCTCGGGTGGGATGCACCAATCGAACAGGCTGAAATTTTGCTGTATCCGAGACTCATTCACACTCTTGGGAAGGACACTGTGCCCACTCTGGATTCCCCAACGCAGCGCCACTTGTGCCGGAGATTTATTAAGTTTCTCTGCCATTTCAACTAATATTGGTTCTTTCAACGTCTCTCCCTTAATCCAAGAACCTGGAGATCCCATAGGGGCATATGCCTGCCAAGAAAAGTTCAAACTCATGATGAAGAACATCCTCCCTAAAGCAGACACAAAGTTAGTAAGGTTACTTTAGAATACAAACCGAAAGGTGAACTCCAGTGGACTTGCACAAATTGTGAAGGCCGGACTGCTGCCATCCTGGGTGGCACTCAACTTGATTGACAGCAGGTGGTATCTTGGCATTCTTAATCAAGTCTGCCAGCTTCTTGGTTGAGAAATTACTAACTCCGATTGCACGAGCTCGGCCAGACGCATATAAGCCCTCCATTGCTGACCATGTGTCTTGTATATTGAGTGGAGCCATATTTTCAGGGTCAAATGTTCTCTTGCCAGGCTTTAGCCGAAAAGGCCAATGCATCTACAAATCCGTAAGATCAAGGTCAGGTTTCCATAGTAACTTAATCACATCAAAATGATACAGAAAGATTCATTCAAGTTTACGAGATAGAGATCAAGGTAATCTAGCTGCAGGTCTTCAAGGCTTTTGTTGAATGCCTTCGGGACATCTTCAGCAGCATAATCACTGCACCTGTAAGCGTTTCCAGATTCAAGTCACAGAAAGTGTTAAGTATGATAATGAGTTATTCTATAGAGAAACTATTATGGTCCAATTTGGTTGGTGGTAAGCCAATGACATAGCACCATTGGCTTAGCACCTATATGAGAAATCTTTTTTAATTTATCCAAATACTACTTATTTGATAGATATATGCTTCAAAACAAAAATTTACTCAATTTTAGGTTGAATTTTAAAAATATCAGTCATAAAAGGCACTAGTAATTTAGTGGATAAATTATATTTTTTTTTCCTTCATATAGGTGCTTGCTAAGTGATTGGCTTACACCAACCAAATGCACCTATGTCTTCTAGCTTTGCAAGTAATATCATTTATTGTAAATAATTAAGATGCCAATTAACTCTAGCTTTACAGAGTGATGATCAGAAAACAAATCAAAAGGAATTTGCACTACACATTACCATAACTTGGATGTAATAAACATCTCATTGCGTTTCACCACCCCAGTCGAAAACAAAGTTTTCAGCGCTTCTCCAACCTGCATTTCATCGAACACTTTATGTGCAGCCGAAATCAACCAAACAAAACAATGTTGAAGAGAAATCGAAACCTCTTTCTCATTATCGTAGGCTCTGGCGCAGTCTATGTGTCTGTAACCAGCCTACAGAAACACAACAAACAATGACGAATGAAAAAACCAAAAAAAGGGAAAGCATACAAACAATGACGAATGAAAAGAAGGAGAAACCTTGACGGCGGCGACGACGGCCTGACCAACTTCACCGGGTGGGGCTTTCCAGGTTCCGAGACCAACAGATGGAATTTTGGCTCCAGTATTGAGATCGAAAAAGGAATCATTTTCACCGGCGATAGCCATTGATGGACAAAACCCAGAAAACAGAATACTGATTCGCTAAAATCAATTTGAAAAGCGATCACTAATGGCGGAATTAGTCGAGGATTAGTTATCGCCTTATCGGCCGAGTGAAAATGAGATGAAGATGCACGTATAATTTATGGTCCTGGTTTTTGTTTATTAAAGAAACAAAGGTCCTTAAGTTTTCAAATGTCTCATCTACATCAAAGCAACATTGAAAGCTTCAAAAAAAAAAATTTAATTGATTAGATTTAGATAAAAATAATGAAGATGATGTATGGTGGAGAGGCAAGCTACAAGTTCAGAGATCAGTGATAATGAGATATTTATGAAAAATTATGCCATTCTTTTAAATAAATAGTTTATAAAATAGATAATTCCACTGATTTTTTTTTTTTTTTTTAAATTATTTGGTCAAATGGTAAATTGCAGTCAAGCGATAATGTAGGTAGTGAAATTGACCCATATTATAAATTTATAATGGTGGTACAATTTGAGACAAAAGAGAAGAAAATAAAGTGGCCTTATCACACAAACACGGATGACAAACTTGCACTTTCATAATATACGTACATACACTCCTCTCGAAAAACACTAGCTGCTACTTTTCTTCGCTAGCAAGCAAGCTGTGTGATATTGCCGATCCTCTCCTCTGTTGCTTTTCCTCCTCCTGCGCTACCGCAATGTAGGTCGACCCCTAAATCTTCGTCCTCTGTTGTTCCCTGTTGCTTCTCTCTCTTTCCTTCGGTCTCCTCCTCACTCCATGTTGTCGTCGGCTTTATCAATAAGGAGAGGCTCGATTCACGCCTTGCAAGCCTGGACCTCTCGGTGGATGAGGAGGCAGTGGCCATCGTCGTGCCAACTGGTGTCCTCTAGGACGCAGCGTCGCTGTGTCCGAGCATATCCTCTCGGGTCCCCGATCTGGTGGAGACCTACTTTCGCAATTCTTGGCCGAAGGTGAATTACTTGGTTCGGCCAGCCTCTTCGGCCATGAGATGGAATGTTTTCATGTTCTAGTTTGATTCTATGGAGCAACTTCATCATATTCTGGAAAAAGGCTTGTGGTCATTTAACAACAGATTGGTGATCATGACAGTTTTAAAAAAAGTGATTGTACGTCCTCCTTAGAGTTCTTTGTTGTAAATGTTTTGGTTCATATTGTCAATGCTCCTTATGATTGATTTACCATCGCTATGGCTTCCTCTTTGATCGCTCTGATTGGTCCGGTTAAGTAAGTGGATGTGAATGACCCCTCTTTAAAAGTTAGAGTTTATGTGGATGTTACTAAACCTCTAAGGAGGGTGTTGAAGGTATCTGTGGAGGGGTCACAAAGTCGTTTCTCCTCCAATATAAACGATTGACTGACTTCTACTTTAGTTATGAGCGATGCACCCATGTTGAGCGGGATGTTTCGCACCATTGGAAGGTTCTATTGTGGAAAACGAGTTTGGTGACTGGCTTCGTCACCAAGGGCACGCGTAGAAGGGATCTGCGCAAATTCGTTATTAGTGATAGGCATCAGGTGGATGAAGTATTGATGGCCCCGGTCCCTCCCGTAGCTCCGATACCTCGTATGGTAACAACTTTTGGGCCGGCGCTGCTCCGGTGCTGCCTGAGGTGCAAGACCCGGCTCGAGTTGTGGTTGATAGCCAAAGTAGATCGGATGGTGGTCAACAAGTCCGATCGAATGTACCATAGTCCAGACGGCAAAGGTAGATCAGAACCAAGCTATAATAGTTCGGATTCAACAACAAACACCGACTAAAATATCCATTCACAAGGGAGACACCAATTGATCGGTCTCTACCATGTCAAAGATCCCACGATTAACATATTTGACAGAAGGCACATCAGACCCCAGTGATCATTGAATCACTCAAGGACCGGTCAATAGACGACATTCCGAACGAACACTCTCCAGACCACCAGGTAAAAAGATGTATTTTACTATCATGGATCAAGGTGAGTCCTATAAATACCAAAGCATTTACTCCACAACCACGAACATTCAATTCGCTCTCAACTCCTCTAAAACACTCTCAACTTACTTGAGCGTCGGAGATTCTCCTCGGGGAACCCACCCCTAGGTCTTTGCAGGTTTTCGGTGATCCCACGGCGGACATGACAACCAATCACAACATCCTCAGTTGCACCGGCAGTTCGTCATCGTCAGCCCTTCAGTGTTGAACCACTTCCACCATGCATTCCAGCATTGGTCAAGCGTGTTTCCTAATCCATCCCATGCCTCACTCTTTCACTTCTTCGGATGATGCCTACACCATTAGCCATCAGTGATGGTTGGGTTGATAGTTAATGCTCTGGCTTTGATTCCAGTTGTGGGTGAGGTCTCACAGGATGAGTGGCGAACCAACTGGCGTTGGTTGAGGTGAACATTTGGCAGACTTTGACGACTGTTCCACGGTTATGTACTCCTAAATGTATGGGGCGAGGCAGGGTAGGCCGGCTTCGTTAGGTGTGGGATAGACGAGAGGAAAGAAGTCGAATATTTATGAGGCAGTTGCAGAGGCGACAAGACTTAGTTTGGTAGGGTAGGAGACTTCATGCCTCATCTGACGCGGTGAGTCGTTGGCTCTAGAGTGGACTTGACTTTGAACCACCCTAAATCTACTCATTTTTTCAGGTTTTCGTCTTTTGCTCTTCTCTTATTTGGTCTCTGGGTGGTTGGCTTTAGCTCCAATGTGTTGGTATGCTTCTTTTTGAGCAACTTATCTTCCTCTTTCAGCATAGTCGTGGTGATATGACATTTGACTCAGTCGGAGCTTATTTAGTATGTCTTGGTCGAGATTATAAATGTATATATTACTTCATCATGACGGCTCATATTGTTATCAAGTATATTGGTGGCTGTGACAAGAGATTGTTGAGTGGTACGATGGAATGTTCGATGCTGTGGCTGGCTTCTTGTCTCTTGAGTGTTTGTTATAGCGTCTTTCACCTTATGGTCGATATCTTTTTGAAGTCTGGTAAATGCTTTGGTCTCTATTAGGCTCTATGTTTTTGTGGACTCTCAGCCGGTTTGGTGTTTGGTTGTTACTATTATTGATCATTACTGTAGTTATTAATGTAGTTGATTGATTTGCTTAAGCAAAATACACTTCTCTCGACTTTTTACTCTATACTTTCACTCTTCTAATACACATTAGTATCATCTTTTATTCTCTTCAAAATAATACACGTTGATGACTAGTGTGTATTATATGTATATGTATACACACACACAATTAGTGTTCTTTACTTCATCCAAAAACGAAAGCCCAATACAATAAGGCCTCACTCTAGTAACTGCCTTGGAACAAACCTAGTGTTGATAGGACATTGCCACAAGCCACCAATATTTTCGTACACAGATTAGAGAAAAACACAAATTTGCACCAAATAAATTCACAATTCGATTTCGCGTTTTCTCGTTACATCGCTCCAAATTACACCACTAACCATTTTTGTCTTGCAGAATCTACTAAGAATGTTATGTTAATGACGTGGTAAGAAGGAAGTAAACACGTCAGTTGATGACCTGATTGATCATCTGAACTGCTATGGCTCCAAGAACCGGACCCCTCCTATGAATTATTCTTGCTGGTCAAAATCAAATGAAACACGCACGTTCTACAGAAATAAACGATTCCTAACAACAAGGGAAAGATAAGAAGAAACAAACCAATGGCAGAAACATTTTTGCATCAATCAAAAGAGGTGAAACTTGTCCTGTCTCTATTGATATCTGAGTAGAGAGAGTCATTCTGTTCTCTCCCCAAGCAATAGCGTGTGCCACCATCCGCATGCTATGTTCCTCGGCCGACAACCGTCTAATGGTACTTCCGAAGGGATGTTCCGATCAATCGTATCCCCGAGACCGAGCTGAAACCACACGAAACACGAGAATCATAAACATCAGCCAAAATGTTGAACGACACAAGCAAAAAGTGTCGAGTATCATACCTGGCCATACTTGTTCCATCCCCAGGTAAGTAAACGTGCATCCTCTGAATGGGACACCCAAGAAAAAGTGTCATGTATGGATGCAAAATGAACAGCTTAAAGTTTTAAAGCAGCTTCCAGATTTTTTGAATTGGACACAGAAAGGGAACCTGTGGGACTGTCAAGAATTGAAAGATCAATATCATACCTGTTAGTATTACACTGTGGCGTGCCCCACAAGATATCAACTTGGCCTGCTTACCTTCCAAGCTTGGTGCATCCAATAGCCTTGGTAAAAGCTGAAGCAGAAAAGAAGACCACCTACTTGTTAGTTTCACCAGTCTTTATCCCTACAATGGAAAATCCTGTCATGTTCAAGCATTTAGACAGCACAACATTGACTGCATCATGACGACTCAAACATTCGAGAGAAGCTAATGTCGTTATCCCGTGGCACTATAAGGAAAAGCAATCATCCTAGGTTACCTACTTTGTCAAATCCAAAACCAACAGACCTCTAGTTGATCATCACCAGTACCCAGTTGGCCAAACTGGTTTCCACCAAACGAATATACCCAGCCATCAACAGTGACACATACAGTGTGCCACAGCCCTGCTGCAACTCTTTCAACTTTAATACCCGATAGAGAAGAAATACATGTAGGCCCTAGAACATCAGTTGTGCTTCCTTGACCACACTGCATTAATCAATACTAACCATAAGGTAAACAATGACAAACACAAAGCTTGGTGCAGAGTAGCAAAATGATTGTAGCAAATCGCAACACTAATATTCACAAGTCGATGCTCCCTCCCTCCTCAAATTGTTGAACCACTTCCTCTTTTACGAAAGTTTGACCTAAGTTTATTTATGTTACTTATATGTACTGTAAAAAGATTAATAAACTGAAACCACATGCTCTGATTTATCACATTACAATCTCTGATTTATATACTTAAATATGAAAATGGACTAATGTACGCATATTAATTTCTGGAAAATTGTAGAATGTAAAAAATTTGCTGCACAATAGAAAAAAATGTATGCAAAATTCTCTAACAAAACACACTTACCTCTGCTGCCATAAATACGTATGTGTGTTTGTGCAATTAGGGAAATTAGATGTTCTAACCTGACCATAAAGTCCCCACCCAAATGCAAGTAACGAGCCTGAATCTGAAATGCCAGAGATGAAACAACTCATGTCATGGTATCATAGGAAAAAGGTTCAAGCGACCGAAATAACACAACTAGCATGGTGCCATGGAAATAAAACTAGTGAACTTTCCAACATGGATCTGTCAGGTCAAGCATTTTTTAATTAAAAATTAAAATTGAAAAAGAAAATGAAAAAATTAGTTCGGGCCGCGTAATCAAGAGATTTTCCTTCCTGAACACTCAAAGAAGCACATAAGTAGAGTAGATACTTTTGTTCTCTTTTTAAGTAATGAGAGAGAGTGTGAGAGACTTTATGGCCATTCACCCAGAAGAAATATATGAACTTTGTATCTGACCTGTTATGACTGCACTATGCCGACCTCCACAAGCAATGGCCTTTACAAGGCAACCAGCTTCTTTTGGAACTGCCACTGAAGAATTTACACTTCCATGATGAGATACTAAAGGCCTATCTTTTCCAGAACTAGATTGATCAAGGCAAGGTATTAGGTGGGGAGAAGACACCATTTTTATCCGGGATCCTAAACCCAGCTGTCCTTCGCCTCCATAGCCCCAACCCCATACCTGTCCCACATCTGTAACTCCGGCAAAAATATGATGCATCAGGGTCTTGCTTTAGACCATAAATCTTCCATATCTTCGTACTTCACTCATCCTACAACCTACAAAACTATATGGTGTGACTAACAGAGGGCACAGGCTCTCCTGAGACTGACAGCTTCTAGTATTGTTACCTCAGTGCAGTTGGTATACCTGATAATGCTAAAGTGTGACGACCACCTGCAGCAACACTCGCAATTCTCACCCCCAGAGCAAATGTCACACAGCATGGAGACATTGTGAAAAACTCATCTGCAGGAGCTAGGTTCTCAGACTCCTCTTTCGCTGTTGACACTCTCCTTCGCTTCACTATTTCTTCGCTAGTCTTTCGACATTCAGTTTGTGAAATTGTTGCTACACTGTGATTGGGACCTTCCGACACTGGACTAACTGAGAAAGAGTGAGAGAGCATAAGATCTTTGTTTCAAGTATTCCAAATGAAAGGCAATCTCTTTACACAGTTACACAAACAAGATATCACCTGTTTCATTTTTCAGATCGCTTGGTTTTCCAACGTTATTTTTGTTGATATTTCCTCCTAAAATTACATCTAGGGTCAATTTACCGGTCGGAATACATTCTTTCCAGCCCCACGTGTAGACATCTCCAGCATCTGTTAACATTTCAAACCATCCAATATTCAAGAATATTGATAAATGCAGATAATATGAGTATGAAAAACAACTAAAAAAAATTAATATAGCGATAAAGACTTGTGGTTGTTATCAGAGAAGTCCTATCAACTATTGCTGCTTGGTCTCCTCCTTGTATACACAGCAATAACGAAGAACAACAAAACAAGCCCCAAAAAAAAGGTCTCACACTATGCCTGCGCAATTAGCTAAGAGTCTATCATCTTGAAGAACACATCTGAAGCAGCATAATTTACCTGTGATTGAAACGCAATGAGCCCATCCAGAAGCAGCGTTAACTATTGGAGCTTCAGTTGGAAGGGGAAATGGCTCCGGAGTTTCCTTTCAACAATGTCAGCACCAAAGGAGCCGCAAAATCAATTCGAAAACTAGACACAACAATTGATTCATTCCATTAGCAGATAACAGCATTACCCCATGTCTCCCAGAAGTCAAGTAGGTTTGCCCTTCATCATCCGTGGATCCCCAGGTAATCAGCTTCCCGGACCCTAATCCCACCGCACCAAACATCCACATCAGTTTTAAGAGATTTTCAAATTTGAACAGAATGTTCTATGCTCCGGGTCAAATGAACTACAACTCCACACGTCTGCTGGAAAACTTCGAAGCTTTGAATTATGTAATACTAACTCCTTCCGTCTGATTTGGAAGAGTGTTCTTTATCTCGAAACCAGAAAATCGAGACCAGATCTGAACCAAAAACTTCGAGCTGACCGGAGAACACTTGTAACCTTACCTGAAATCCCGATCGCGAATCCACAACCACCACCGCAGATGTCGTTCCACGAATCTCTCCCGTCGGCGTTTTCCGGCTGAGACACCGGCGTCGGAGAAAGTATCAGCGACTTTTCCGGTGAAGCTCCCGGCAAATACCCCCACATGTACACCGTCCGAGATGTAGCTTCCACCATTTTCACCGACTCGCTCCCTTCGCCGTCCATCGCCTCGCTGTTTTGCTTGCTGCGAATCTATTCGGCCAACGAATGAGGGTTGATTGAGAGACAATAATTTGATATGCGTATCAAATACTACAAGGAGGAGGATCGCTTTCATTCAAAGAGGTAATATTATTCTAATGTCCTTATTATTTAGCGAAACTTCATTTCATTGCCTATCTTTTACTTCATAACTTAACACCACCCACCTCTCAACGTAACCTCAACTCCCAATCCCATCCGCATGCCTTCATCGGCCACTTGCTCCCTGCACTTCTAATGTCCAACAACGCTACCTGTCACCACCCAACCTTTTTCCTTTCATCCTTATTTAATTTAGTCACACATAGTTTTGTTTACCGATGAATCAATAGATTGGTTTTAAACAAATAATTTGAGCCTACCCTTACCCTAAATTGATTTCTTATTTGTGTTTATGTTTATTTTTAGTTACATAATTATGATGAAAAAACGTCTAAAA
>JBBYHH010619889.1:0-10511 GCA_038382905.1 Daphne laureola
TTCCATGTGTAAGAGTTAGCTTACACTTCATGTGTTCATGATGGTGGAGTGTTTCACACTCTACCTCAAACCTTTCACACTAACCAAGTTAAACCTCAACCAAAAGCTACAATGGAACCTAACCAAGCTAACATGGAACCAATTATGAATTCCCAAATGGGTTAGGAACACATTCAATTCGTATTGGCCCAAGCAATAGGCCCAAAACTTAATCTTTCATCCCTTAGTCCAATTTATGGTTGAAAGAGTTTTTCCCCATGTTGTACGAATTAAATGTACCAATCTAAAATGGATTAAATCATGAACGTTTACATGGATATAGCCCTATGTGTCTAGTTTAAGAAACATTTTACAAATATTAATTTGGACCACTGTGGAATTAATTAAAAATGTTTGACCGACCAGAGGTCAAACTATGCACGGAAATTGCCATATTTCCGAAAGTCACTAGAATTTCATACGACGAGCTTCGAACAAATTCCCGGAACATAGATTTCACTTATGAAAATACTCCATTACATATCATTAATTATCTCGATAATTATACAACTTAAACTTCTAGCCAAAATACATCGGAAAATCACCAAGCATCCGAGGTGGGTGTAACAAAACTCCTCTCAACTCAATGGTGTTACATATGATGGTAAACTGACACAAATGCTCATTGGGGTCCTCATTTAGCAATCCGTTGAAGCTATGGCGCTCAACATATGTGAGTACATGTCCCGAAATAGTGAAATCATGTTGCACCAGACTGGGCTTGATAATCCTCTCATCATCCTCTCCATAAACTGGAGCAAACAAATAAGCCAACCATCTTCTTTCTCTATTAGCTCCATTATGGACATCATTGATATTCTCACCCTTTTGCTTCCTAAGACCATCTACACATCTATATGTATCGGAATCTCTTGATCTTGCAAATTTTCTCCATTTCCTCCATTTTCTTGGTTCCCTTGTGGTGGAACATCATTTAGAACCACTCCAATTCCATTGTTGTTGCCTCCATTACCATTTCTACCATTGTTTTTGTTGTCATTCAAACTGAGACCATTGTCAACCAGATCCGCCATTCTTGCTCGATTTCTCAACCTTTGCAATGTTCTTTCAATTTCTAGATCGTATGGTATGATTTCCCAATGCTCTCTTCTTCTCATGCAACAATTGGTGCCTATATAAACAAAGATAAAAAAACACTAGAAAAATAGTGAGTGAAACTACCAAAAACGCACAAAAGCAAAATAGTACAAAAATCACCAAAAAGCACTAAATGAACTCTCCCCAACAACAGTGCCAAAAACGTGTCCTCATGTGCTAGGGTGTGTAATGTTTTGTCCAAAATAGTAGAAAACACACAATCACATCTTAAATTTATAACACATCTAGCTGAGACTTTCCTTATCGTAGTAAAGCGGCTCAATAAGAGGGATCGACCCAAAGGAGAGGTTTTAGGTGCAATTAAGTGACAAATGTTAATCTACTTAAATGTGATGATGGTAACTGATGTGAAATGATGGGAAAATGGTATGTGAACAGTAACCAAGATGATTTTGTGATGAAAACAGTAACTTGTTGTGCAAGTAACAAAAAGGGTAAAATAGTAAAAGTGCTAAAAATGACTTTCAATCAATAGACAAGTTCTTCTAGGGGTTGCTACCCACTGTGGAGGTTTACTATCATCATCATATCATGCAAAGAGATGGATTATAAAGGTTATATTACCTTCCTCTCGGACAAGCAAACTCTCTCTACCAAACTAAGGCTTTAGGAACTCTCATCCTTTAAATATACTTAGCCTAGGGTAAATTCCAACAACATAATCAATGCATCAATCAACATCCACGGGCCCTCTCAGACTCCAATTCAATCAATTGATTCCTTAATTCTAAATCAACAACTTCCCTCTCGGATTCATCATCGAACACTTAGATGACATACTAGCATGGTGTTCATTCATCAAGTATACATACATGATAAAAAGTGCAAGGAATCAATATCTAAGAATCAAAAGACAAGATAGATGATAGTTAACCTCCTAGGTAAGCAAACCTTAGAAGATCATAAACAACTACTCACTAATGAACACTCTAATTAAATAAATCAGCATGCTAAAAGCTGTAGACATGATAAAAAAAAAGATAAGGATAAGAAATAACCTTTAATGAATAAATCTTGGAAGGGTTTCCAAGAACACCATTAAAAGGAACTCCAACCCTTTGTATTGATGAAGAAAGTGACAAAGGCCGCACAAATCCCGAAATCTTGATTCTCTTCTTCTAAAACTTACCTAAAAGGTCTATTTATAGTGACATAACATCCTAAAATACCCCTAGACATATTGGGCACCCAAAAAGGGTCATTAAGCGTATATTTTTCCTAAAAATATAAGTTGGACCAAGGAAACTTTGTGGAAATTGTGGTAGGAACCGCCTCAACCATCGGCCATCGCGTAAGGGTCGCGCAAGAAGGGCAAGCATCATTCAGATTGCTCGGCGCAACCCCTACTCTTAAAAAGCATGGAGCTGCTTGCGTGGGGGTAGGGGCACGCTGGCTTATGATGACCAGTGCGACCCGCGACCTAGGATTGTGCCATTTTGCCTTCCAAATCCACCTCTTTGGTCCAATCTTCTCTCATTTGACTTGAAATCCACTTCCTTTAACCCGAGACTTATTGGCTTGGTCTTATAACTTTAAGTTGAGTCCCGAGCTTCCAAATGCACCATTTTAGCTCCATTTTACCTTTCATCTTGCATCTACAAAATAATGGAAGATAACAAGTAGAATGCATTAATAATCCAATTTATGCACAAAAAGATGTATGAATTGTGTGAAAGTGCCACATAAAAGTGTGTGTTTTGACACACAACACTGGTCGGCCTTTATAAGTAATCACATTACCTTCTATATCAGTATTCCTCTTGAAGACCCACTTGCACCCAATGCGCTTAACCCCTTGAGGTGCAACGACCAACTCCCAAACCTGGTTTTCTGACATGGAGTCCATTTATAATCTCATGGCTTCCATCCACGTCTCTAAGTTTGGTGACTCTATAGCCTCTTGGTAGGATGTTGGATCATCATCTATGATAGTCACATGCATCGCCAGATTGATCCACGAGGAAACCGTAGTATCTCTTGGGTTTCTTCTGTGCTCTACCACTTCTACTTGGTTCTTGTGTTACTGAAACATTTGTTTGTTCCACAACTCTTTATGGTTCACATTCCCGCTCGTCGTCATGATCAGTTGTAATCTCTTGTTCTCAAACTTCTTTGAGTTCTACGATCCTCCCACTATTTTCTTTGGAGATGATATATCTCTCAAAGAAATGACCAGTTCGTGTTACAAACACTTTCTGGTCCAACGGATCATAAAAGTAATATCCTTTAGTCTATTTAGGATATTAAACAAAAGTACATTTAAGAGATTTTGGTTCAAGCTTATTTGAGAATTGTTTCTTCACATAAGCTTGACAACCTAATATTCTCATAAACGACAATGTGGGTCTCTTCCCACTCCATACTTCGTATGGTGTCGTCTGAACAATCTTGAAAGGAACTCGGTTAAGTAGGAATGTTTTCATTTTAAGAGTGTAGCCCTAAAATAATGGTGGAAGATCAACATGACTCATCATTGATCGAACCATATCTAACAAGGCTCGATTCATACTCTCATACACACCATTTTACTGTGGTGTTCTAGGAGATGTGAATTGTGAGATTATGGCACATTCCTTGAGATGATCAAGGAATTCTTGAGATAAGTATTCACCGCATCAATCCATTTGAAGTTTCTTAATCTTTTTCCCAAGTTGATTTTGTACTTTATTCTGAAAATCTTTGGAATTTTCAAAAGATTCAAATTTGTGTGCCATTAGGTACACATATCCGTATCTACTATAATCATCAGTAAATGTGATGAAGTAATGATACCCTCCTCTGGCTTGTGTACTCATGGGTCCATACACATCACTGTGTATGATTTCAAGTGTACCCATCACCCTCACACTGTGTCCAGTGAACGGCGCTCTTGTCATCTTTCCAAGTAAACAAGATTCACATGTCTCCATTGATCTGGGATCAAGAGAGTCCAAGAGTCCACTTTCATGTAACTTAGAAATGTGTTTCTTATTTATATTGCCTAGACAACAATGCCATAGGTACATATCGTTTGAGTCATCTTGTCTGATCTTCTTATTATAGAGATTATAGATTGGATTTTCCAAGTCTAGAACATACAAACCATTGATCATATGTGCACTGAAATAAAATAATTCATTTAAATAAATAGAACAATTGTTGTCCTTTATTATAAATGAATAACTCTTCTTGTCCAAACAAGAAATAGAAATCAAATTTCTAGTTATAGAAGACACATAACAATATTGTTCCAGTTCTAAAACAATCTAGAAGGAACAGAAATATTATATGATCCCACGGTGACAACAACAATTGTTGCTTCGTTCCAACTCTGAGATCAATTTCTCCCTTCGCCTATAATCTACTTCCCTTTAACTCCTACACATTCGAACAAATGTGAGATCCACATCCAATATCTAATACCCAAGATGCAGAAGTAGAAATATTAGCATCAATCACAAGAATACTGGAAGTTGAGGCGTCTCCTCTCTTCTTGATCTTGCGTTCTCTCTGCCACAGTAAATAGTCATGCTTCCACTGTCCTGGTTTCCCACAATGGAAGCAGTCTAGAAACTTCTTCTTCTTCTTCTTCTTCTTACCAACACCTCTAGAGGGCTTAAGTACTAAACTTGTGCTTTCACACTTGTCTAGTTTCTTGTCATTTCCCATCACATGGTCCCGTTCAAAATCTCCCAACATTTGAACCAACTTGGTGAAGGGAATGTTTTCTTCTAGAAGTAAGCTCAAACAAAATTCACTAGTAGACAATATGTAATCAATGGCAAGATCACGTTCAATTAGTGGCCCAATCTTTGACAATTGCTCATATAACTCAATCATTTTGAGTATGTGAGGAACTGTCGAAGCACCTTCTAGCAACATATCATACTCAAATAGCTTCTTTGATATTGCGTACCTTTCTTCCAACTTCAATTTTTTTATCACATCGAAGGCATCCATTCTATAATGCAACGCATTGATCACTAGATGCATTGAAGATGCCATAAGGTTCATCACATCATCATTGTCATGATAATGTTTCTTAACAGCATCAATTTCCTCCCTTGGCGTCGTATGTGGAGGCTTTTAAGGTACAAACTTCTCCAAAACATACAACTTGTCCTCTTACATAATAATAACTCGTAAGTTATTATACCATGTGAGAAAGTTGATGTCATTGAGCTTCCCTTTCAAAAGGACAAATCGTAGGGACAGGGTGGTTGTATTTTGAGTCATGCTAAATCTACAATATGTAAAAATTGACTAGGTAAGAACATAATTTGCATAATTATCATTTTATTTAGGCCTTCAAATTTTCAAAGGATATTCCCACTTTTTTTATCAGATAATAGCCCTCTACTTTTCATCCAAAAAACCTATGCACGTTAGAGGTGTTTAGTGGGTCAAGATCCCAAGTACCCCATTCAACTCAAACCCGCTTTGGCTGGTACTTGAATATCGTTTACTATAGGTAGGCCTCTTGCTAATTGCATCTCTATGAAATTATTGGATCATTGAGTAGAGCGTAGAATCAAATATCCCACTTAGGCGGTAATATCTATTCCACCTCCCACTCAATATGTCTCCATTTCATGTCCAACCGTGTTGACATGAAACTGGTCAAAACCGACCCATTATAGGCACTTGCCTTCACTAAGATTGGAATGTTATCCCCCACTTTGGTGAGAACAAAATAACTTAGCGATCGAATGCTTTCCAAGTCTATAATGGAAGATTATAAGTTTTTATATATGTGTTGAGGGATTTTGATTTAATGGCATTCCCACTAACTTTAATTTCTCCAGTTGAATTACCATACATGTCGTGCATACATCTAAAACAATCGATCATGCATACTACAACATAATATAAATGTACCATGCTTATAGCCCAAAACCTATAATTATCTCGAGCCCCGGGATAACCATAAAATGCTAAAAAGTAAACTTGTAATCTAAGTCTTCACTTTTTGCTTTGGGAGTGCTTGTAGCACCTTTTCTATAATTCCCCAAAATCCTCTTGCTGCATGCTCTTCAATTATTTACATAAATTGCATAAAACCTCTTTTACATCGAGGGGATTGGATGAGAAGATAAATTTACAAAAGAATAAAGAGAGAGGCACGACACGCAAGCGTATTTAAATTTACAAGTTTTAACCAGGACTATAACCATGTACCATGCCATATTAAATCACACAAAATGCTAAAAACTATATTAACATGTAAAGGATTTAACTATGAAGGCACAGAAAAAATCATAGCTCAATTTGAGCTAAATTTCTAAGAACTTTTAAAATATTTTTTGTTGCCGTCAGTGGCTAAAACAGACAAAAACAAAGTTCTAGGCCAAATTGATAGTTACATGAAACTTTAGGGGCAGTACCTGTCAAACTAGCAAGCCAGCCAAGCCGGTTGGCTGGATCGAACCGCCGACTCGCGCTGGCGGCTAGGGTTTCAATTCCAAGCCCTTTGGGCCGCCGCCGCGCCTGAGTGCTCTGATCAAGTTGGAATTTTCCAGTTCAATCCGTCTCGGGCCAGCGATTCTAGCCCTGCCACCGCTGCCGCCAGCTACCACGAAAAACCCGCCTGAATCAATGAAATCCATTGTGGGTTCCGGTATGGAATCCACGCGGTGTTTCCCGATGCTGGTGGTTTCCGGCATTTTTCCCGTCATCCTTGAACTCCCGGATGACTCCCTTGCAGTTCCTTGATAATAATTTGAGTTTAAAACTCTGGATTGGTAATTTTGCAAAACGTTGAACGATTACCACGGCCAGAGCGAGGTCATCCCTCCTCCGACGCCCGTTCTTCGTTTCCAGCCAAATAATAAATTACCAAAATTAAACAATTAATGAAAAGTCAATTTTAATCCTGGTATTCTACAAGAGGCTCTGATACCACTGTAGGGATTTCGGGTCTCAAACAACACAGCGGAAATAAAAAAATCCCTCAGAGGATCCATGTAAAACGAGGCAGAATAGGTGTTTAAAATTTTTACCTCAAGAACGATGCGTTCTATCTGACAAAGTGCTAAAATCACCACCAAGTATCCACGTACAAGCAGATATCACGAACTGGTCACCAACTTCTTTCCGGCAAGATGGTGTAGGAACTTTCTACTTTCTGACACTGTGCTAGTAGAAAAATTTCTCCAAAAATAGAAGCCTTAATGGTGCAGAGAGAGAGAGAACTCTCCAGTCCAAAAACTGACAGAACTTTAACAACACTGGGAATGCACCAAAAGTGGCGCATGACATGCCAATTTATACGCCTACATGCGCCCCTAGTAACTTACTCTGTAAGTTTAACTCTTCTTTTTTTGTCACTTAAGTCACTCACTTTATAAAAGTGTCACTTAATGCTCTTTTCTTCTCTAAAATGCACCAAACTCTCATGAACTGTTGTTTATACGTGTGACCTCATAGGTTCTCATTAAGTTGACAGTAATTATGAATCTCATTCATAATTACAAGAAGATAGTGGTATGTAGCAACACATTACTGCTACTCAATTAATGAAGTCAATTAATATGACAGAACCACTTTTCAATGTAATTGATCATTTGTATTGTGCTTATTGTGTTCCTTCAAACAAATTATTCGGTTTGAACCGATACATGGAATCAATCACCCTCATTAACATTCAACCATGACCGTGAGAATATCTCTTGTATCTAAGGAGCGTTGAATCTTTTCTCAGTCAATGACAATCCATCTCAATGATATTGTTAGCCACCCAAAACTAGTCTTTCCCACTTTTGTTACGAGTGCCAATTACTAGAGTCTAAGTAAGTTGCTCGTATTAGTGGATCTTCATTACCTCAAAGTCAAAGAACATCAAGCACGATGACCAGTGAGATGCACTCCTGTTGTAAATGCTACGATTCACACAGTGATCTCACATGGGTCAATCCATTTACATGAACACTTTGTCGTGTAATCGTAGGTCAGAATTCATCCCATGAACTTTTCCCCTACGCTAGTCTCGCTCACATTATAACAACTCGTTAGTTCACTATAATGTTCGACTATGGATTATTTAGGAACATCATATGTTTCAAGGTTAATGTTAAGTGTCCGTTTAATTCTAAAAGTCCAGTAAATAACAAACATAACGTATGAATAATGTCTTTTATTGATTATCAAATTATGTCTATATCCTAAACTAATGTACAACTGATTGATTTTAGGGCACAACACTTACACAAAGAGGAGGTGGGGATGGTTACAGGAGGGAAGGTTATAGATGGCGGGAGGAGGGGGAGGGGGAGGCGTAGGCGGAGGTGAGTGCTATACTTGTGGAAGAATTGGTCATTTAGCGAGGGATTGTTACGAAAGCAGCGACGGCAGTGTCAGGCTCCGTGCGTCTAGATGTTTCAGTCCCTGCCCAGCCATGACGTTGTCCCTTTGCCTCCGTCAGACGCCTTAGTTGTTGCTCTCGTCACTGATCTCGCGCATCCACTTTGAAAGATTGTTGGTGGTTGCTTTATGTTATTGCGATTTGGGGCAGTGCAGCTGCGGTTGGGTCGATGGTCGCCGGATTATATTTAAGTGATGAAGCTCATGGTGATATCTTCTATCGGATTATCATCAAAGGAAGTTATTTGGCACCGATTGGATCTTTCCATGATTTGTTGGGCCGGTAGCAATGTTGTGAGTGGCTAGAAGACATGATTCAGCGGCTCAGCCATTGGAAGTTCAGGAAGATGATTGAGATGTAAGCTGTAAATACTTAGCATTTTTTTTTTTGCACATTTTCATACTCCCTCTGTCTCATAAGTTTTGCAACCAATAGGATAGACACAGAGCGTTAAGCAATTCAATTTGGCAAAAGCACAACAAAAAAAACACTTAAATGGTCATTAAATTTTTTATTCAGTTGAATAAATCATTAAACTTTTATAATTGTATCAATTTAATCATCGGATCTAAATTCTGACGATTTTTCACGCAGAAGAATGATACGCACTGGGAGAGAAATTCAACATAAAGTGTCTTTAAGTATTCGATTAAGAAAAACACGTTAAAAGAATATCACCAAAAAAGTCAGACGCAATTAGGGTAAAGGAAAACGACGTAATATTCTCTTAATATTCTCTTAACGTGCATGTATGTTTTTTAAATCGAATAGTTAGAGACACTTTAGGTTTAACTTTATATTCAATTCGTGTCATTTTTTTGCCTGAAACATCATCAGAAATGAAACTCAATGATTAAGTTGATACAATTTTAAAAATTTAGTGATTTATTCGACTAGATAAAACGTTTAGTGTCGATTTCATGACAAATTGAATAATTCAGAAATTTATTTGTGCTTTTTACCATTTAATTTTGGTCTTTTACTTTTTTTAGAACTTTACTCCTCTCTGTCCAGTCGTCTCCGCCATAGCTTCCCACCTCCACAAAACAATCCTAAAAAATAGCCGAAGGAATCATCTGTTAGAGAAGAATCATAATAAGAAAAAAAGTTAGAATTTTAGATTTGTCTAGGAAATCAAATATGAGAAATAATGATAGCCACTTTAACCATACTAAATACATCAATCGTTCCTTTCCGGCGGCGATTCCGTCACAACGGCGCCTCTCGTTCCGATTTTAGTTTTTCTCCCGACATCCTTGATTTGTCATGTTTCGAACTCGTCGAACACTTCTTTTCTGTCACAACCGACATGGTCGAGTCCAGCTCCGCCTCCTCAACTCGTCACGCCAACCTCGCCATCTGCTATTCTCCGTTCCTCGCTGTAATGACCGGTGGATCTTATCACTAGCAATGGGTCTGATCTCTGTACAAAAGTTGGGAAAATGGTGAGAATTTACTAAGGGAAAAAGAATAAAATGTTAGTTAAGGTGTTATTTTGATAAAATTGTATGAAAACATTTAGTAAACATTTATTCATTGTACTCCCTCCTTCCTAGATCCTTCTATTCTTAAGTACCGTAAAATATGAGGTAGTTGAAGTACCTCATATTTTTTTTACAACTTAACTCTTCATCTTTAATAAATTTTATAATTTAATCTCATAACTCTACTTCATCAATTTTTAATCAGCGATGGCGGAGAAGCACTGATGCTGCGAAGTCCAGGACGGCCTCATGCACACCGTACACTGATTTGATGAACGGCACGCCGATGATCCATCTCTGACCTCTGAATCCACCTCCGGAGGAAGATCCGACGCGGTCTGAGCCGGGACCGAGATGGGAAAGCAGAGAGGATAGACGGGAAAGTAGAGAGGATGAGCAGCGGGCGAGACGACGG
Source organism: Daphne laureola (assembly GCA_038382905.1). Classification (NCBI taxonomy): domain Eukaryota; kingdom Viridiplantae; phylum Streptophyta; class Magnoliopsida; order Malvales; family Thymelaeaceae; genus Daphne; species Daphne laureola. The sequence continues at coordinate 10,397 of JBBYHH010619889.1, forward strand.
AGCTTTTGACGGCGGAGGATTACATAAAGATTTGTTGTGGAGTATTACTTCCAGTCCGATCCGTATCCCGTGTTTGCTTTCCAAAGATCGAGCTCTCCTACTTCCAGTTTAATAC
>JBBYHH010620109.1:0-10511 GCA_038382905.1 Daphne laureola
TCAAGTCTGATATACTAGGTCCCGATGTCACGTTCTACGTGAGTAATCCGGTAGACCTAATGAATGAAAGAATGATTATCTGATTGATTGATTGTCTGATTGATTGATGGTCTGATTGATTGAAGAAAGATAAAGTTTCAGGTTTGGAGGCGCGTTACACATGACCATCCCGTAATGCCTGAAGATGATTGATAGATTGATTGATAGATGTGATGGGTACCGGGATCATCCACAGCATGATTACGATGGTAGACTAATGATTGAAAGATGATGGATGAATGACATCCCATGTCTCGGTATCACGTTCCGCGTGATTACTACGATAGACCGGACGAATGAAAGATTGATGAATGACTGTCTGATGAACGACTGATTGATAGATGAATGATGACTGATGCACCAGGTCCCGACGTCACGTTCTACATGATTATGATGGTAGACTCAACGAATGACAGAGGAATGATGATTTATATACCAGGTCCGGAGGCACGAGTTACGTGACCGTTCCGTGGAACCTGATGAATGATGAAAGATGGAAGATGATGTTCCAAGTCCGGGAGGCACGCGAAGCGTGAATGTCCATGGTACTTGATGATGATTGATGATGGATTCTATTCCAGGTCTGGGAGGCACGCGATGCATGAACGTCCACAGTACCTGATGAATGATTGTCTGATTGTATGCCAGATCATGGGGTCACGCGCAGCGTGATTATGATGGTAGATTTGATGATGACGGTAACGGGGACTGTACACCCCACGCTAGTACTACGCACCACTATAGAGACCCGGGGGTTGGGTGACAACTTACCCGGGGGCCGTCATGAATGTCTGAAAGAAAGTGCATTGCATATCATGAGCATTTTTATATACACTATATACTGCATACGGTCATACTGACATTGTCATTATAGGCAATGATAAAGATTTCCCCCCTTTACTTCTGCTTACTGCCCTTACTGAGTTCTCCGCAGAGCTCACCCCTTTACATCTCCCATTTCAGGAGCATCGGGATCAGGGGCCACCGATTGAGAGTCTTTTGGGCCATACAGTATTTTGATTCAGGTACTAACGTTGTTCCTGTGATTGTTATTGTCTGAACAGATAGGGGAGTTCCCGGTAGAGGACCAAGATGTACAGAATTGAGATTGAGTTCAGAATTGTTGTCCAACATTTGAATATCGTACAGCTACTGACAGTTTAACACATGTTTTGTAATGTAGCTACAGCAGCAGCAGCAGCAGCAGTAGTAGTGTCAGCCTTGACTGTCGGTGATTGCTAAACCGACTGCCTGATTACAGTTGGTGCAAAGTAAAGTGTCAGCTCTATAGTAGTCGCATTGCATTGTACATATAGCGTAGACAATTGCGGTTTGATGCCTATAATTCTGAATGTTGAATAGTCCGCAAGTTGGTATCATGAATGATGACATGTACATATATGGTTAGTGTTTTCCTGCTATGGTTGTTATATGTTTGCATGTCTACTTTATCGGGGAATGTGTACCAGAGGCCGCTTCCTTTAAGAGTATCTGGTCTGAGTGAAGCTCAGTTGTCTGTCTGTTATTGAAATGTCTGAAATGAAGGAAAGAAACGAAATGCTGCCGGAAGTTAGAAAAACTACAATTATGGGACGACTTCAAATGCGAAACTGTATTGATTGGCTCATTAGAAAATTCTGAAACTTTGTCTACTTGTATCCCTATGAGTCTAGTTTCCAAAAATGTTTATGGATCAATTTTTGGACATCTTTAGAATTAATTAAAAGTGTTAGACTGACACGTGGTCTAGCTGGGAACCTCATATTGTTATGCTTCAGAAGTTGTGTAACTCAGACTTAGGGCCCAGGTTACAGACATAACCCACAGTATTAGCTGCATTGAGGAAGGAAGAATGACCATCACCGGCACCCTCCCGGTCCTGCATCCGCTTCCACCGGGCCGTGTACGGAGGGCGTGGTGACAAGTTGGTATCAGAGAAAGTTAAGGTTTTACTTTAGTTGGATTATGTTTGGAAGGAAAGCCTCAGTTCCAATGCGTGGATTCGGGATGGTTCACCTAGGGAAGCGGACACTTCCTTATGTGAACTATTTTGAAACGGGTCATGGAATTTTGGACTGCTGATCTAGACATGCTCAACTGGAGTAAAAGTAATGGTTGAACGGACGGATATGTGAAGGTAGGATTGTCTAAATGCTTAATGTACTATTGTGTGTTGCATTGGTGAAAATTGTTCTGTGTGATACATTTGCATCCTACATCATGCATTGCATCTACTCTACAGAGCCATAGGATACACTACTATTGCTAAGTTGCTAGGTACATGTGTTAACCATTGTGCATCTGTTATTTTATGGACTAAAACAGGAAACAGAAATGATAAAGACTCGCTCTCAGCAAAGTAAAAGAAATGAGGCAGGAAATGCAGATCCTCCTGCGCAACTACAGATAGCTCCTCCATAGCCACCGCAAGGACAGGTCCCGGAGAATGTCTTGCAAGTGCTTGGGAAGCTATAAGCAGTGATTGACACCCTTGTACCAAGAGTAGAACAAGGTGCCCCGATGGAACAACCGTGGATTGACACCACAGATGATCGTGCCTATGGGTAAAGTGAGGAAGAAAGTCAGAATGCGAATAGCTCGACAGGCATGATAGATGATAGTGACATTGATGGTGATGAGGTTGATGATCTCATTGCCGATGCCGGGGAGGATACCGGATCTGAAAACGAAAGTGGAAGAGAAACTTATAATGAAAGAAGGAGCCCCCGGGCACGAAGGGTACGGTCTGAAATTATTATTCCTGACCGATTTGCACACGATCAGGTACCGATTTCTGGTGCGCGATGAGGTGAGCGTCATTGCCGAGCAACAGATGATGAAGAAGATAAACCGAGGGCTCAGAGGTCCCGAACACAGAGTACCACTAGTACAAGAAAACTGACTATGTTGGAGAATTTTCAATGCTTGAATCCCCCATGATTCACGGACAATAAAGGATCAGAGACTGCCGAAATATGGTATGCGAAAATGGAAAAGCTGCTTGAGAGAATCGGTTTTCCCTCGCAGGATATGGTTACTTTAGCCACTTTCAATCTGTGTGATCGAGCATACGGATGGTGGAAACGCATAACAGAGGCACGTAGGGCCAAGTATGTCCTAAAAGGATGTCGAGACCCTGGTGTCACATGGAAAGAGTTTTCAAAGATGTTCCATGAATAGTGGGTAGGATATGGCACCCAAGATCATCACCAGGCAGAGTTTGACAGCTTGGAGTAGGGAGACATGACAGTCACTGAATATGAATGAGAGTTCGACTGACTTGTCCGATATGTTCCCCAGTACGAAGGAAATGAAGAACAGAAAACAAAGAGATTCGTCCGCAAACTACGGAGTGATATCAGAAAGTATGTGGCACCATTCAGTATTACCAGATACCTGGATGTAGTGCAGAAAGAAACAATTGTTGAGATGGAAGAGATGGGAGTTCAACCCGTGACAAAGCAAACTCAAGGATCAAATAGAAGTTCTGGATCCCAGAAAGAGAACAAAAAAAGCAAAGGAAAAGTTACTGATGATGGATCGTGGTTTTGCGAGTATTGCCAGAGACGTCACATAGGTGACGTATGCTACAAATAGTCTGGTGGATGCCACCGATGCAGATCGACCGACCATTGGGTCAGAGACTACCCGAAAAAACCAGGCCAGGATGCTACGACAAGATCAAGCGCATCCCAAGGACGTGGAACAGCGTAGAGCGGTACCATAACTCAACTTCCAAGACAGCAACAGACACAACCAACTGTCCAATGACAAACAAGGTCTGGACATGTTTATCAGATGGAACATGATGACACTGCATGACAAGACACCAACGCGCAGCATGGTGTACACCCAGGTAAATTGTTACTGAACAGTAGTTTTGCATTTGCACATATCGATTGTCTCACAGGAGTGTGCAACATCATTACGAGATGTATATTGACTATCGAAGAGCAACAGATACAGTCAGATTGATTAGTGATGAATGCACCTAAGGACGATTGAATACACGGAATGGATCGGTTAACAAGAATTTGGTACAGATAAATTGCGCCGAGCATTATGTTGTATTTGCCGATGGAATGGAAAAGACTTATCGCACCACTAAATGTAGAGGTTGTCAAGCACAGTCTAGAACTACAGATTATAGATAAGATTCCAGGTCAATAAGGAAGAAAGACACGGAAATTCAGAAACAGGATGATTCTGAGGTCAGAAAGTTTATGCTTAACACTGGTCTGTTAAGAAAGAAGAAACTGATACGGGAATACAGCAAAGGAATGGGAAGGAAAGATTGTGACAACGGATACCATATAGTCCAAGGACTCGGTACTATCTGTGATTGTCGTGTTGAAAGACCGGTAATTGACTCGAGGTGCAATAAGATGTACGTGGAGGACGGGATGCCACCAAAACGCTCAAGAAGGTAGTTAAACTATCTCTCCTACTTGATAGATGGTGGTTCAAGAGTATCGATCAGCTGGTATAAGACCAGAATGTGTGACAGTGGAACAGAGTTACAAATTGCTTTACTGAATGAAAGATCAGAGAAATGGTCGAACGTTACCCCAAGAATAAGAAAGATTGAAGGTTCTCTTGGAGGACCAAGAGTTCTAAGAGGGGGCAAATGTTACGGCCACCGACAGAGCTTCATCAGAAAAGAAAAAGGTAAGAATTGATAGATGACATGCCAGGTCCCGGGATGTGTCTGTTATTGAAATGTCTGAAATGTAGGAAGGTAACAAAATGCTGTCGGAAGTCAAAAAAATTGTAATTATGGGCTAACTTCAAAGGCGAAACTGTATTGATTGGATTTTTGGAAACTTCTGAAAATTTATATGCTTGTATCCCTATTAGTCTAGTTTCCAGCATATTTTACGAATCAATTTTTGGACATCTGTAGATTTAATTAAAAGTATTAGACTAACAAGTGGTCTAGCTAGGAACCTTATATTGTTATCCTTAAGTTGTGTAACTGGGACTTAGGGCCCGAGTTATGGACATAACCCACAGTACTAGCTACGATGGTTAAGAATGAGCGACCGTTACCTTCGCCCTCCTGGTCCTGCATCCGCTTCCGCTGGGCCGTGTACGGAGGGGGTGGTGACAACAACATCAGATAATCACATGGTGGTTTTGAACTAAACATGTCACAAAGTACATCCTACATCTACCACATGATTTACAAGTTCAAATCCCCCTCAAAATCAAAATCATGCAATGTCCGTAATGTATGGAAGGGTTAAAATACATGAGAGATGATAGGTCATACCTGGGGGTCCAGCGTGGCCACCTACTATCTATTGGTGGAGTTTGGACTGGCATCCTAGCCAGTCCTAGGACTACATGGCTCTACAACCTATCTACGTGCTACAAGCTTCACCCACTGACCACTAGGAGCGAGGGGTGATGGTAGTGTGGCAAGCGGTGATGGCTACACACCCTCTGTAAAAGAAGGAGAATGTGCTGATATTGAGGGTCTGATCTTTGGTGGTGTTGGACTGAACAGAGGGTAGGCTGAAATTAGTCCTGTGCTGGCGAAGCATGGGCCTGATGATATCCCAAATGTAGTGGACGGACCAAAGGATTCCCTAAACTATGTAGATGGTCCAGGGCAAGGTACAAAGTCGGTGGACTGAACTAGCACATATTAATTGCCTATATAAGGCGGGATGGGTGTCACAGATACTGGATCGGGATGTCCCAACTGCCTCAAAATAGTCTAAGAGTGCCTCACATTCTCTACTCTGGCCTAATGCATAGTACGTGTGTAAACTTCCCTAGCTCCTGGAAGTTGTTAGATGACCTCTGATCAACTTGATTTCACTTCTGAACCCTCTACATGTTGGGAGGGTAGGACAGGATGACCGAGCTGAGGACTCTGTGCATGACCGCCACAGAGATGGCGAGGATCGACTAGATGGCTATCATTACCGAGACAAGGACGAAAAGGATTATGATTATTCCCGTAAGGCCCCGATGGCCCTGGTAGAGCATCTTGCAGCTCACGACAGAGTTACCATGATGGAGCTCTTTTACCGCCTCAACCCATCCAAGTTCATGGACAAGAGTACATCAGAAGTAGCTAAGTCCTGGCACAGTGACATTGAGCATGTTTTAGAGCAGTTGTGCCTCCCGTCAGAGCTGATGATCTCCTTGGCCATCTTCCACCTACACGATAGAGCGTATCACTGGTAGAAAGGTATGGCTGGGTTCAGGATAGTGCAGCACAGATAGAAGGGACATCGGGACCCCGATATGAGATGGGATGAGTTCTCCCACATATTCCTAGAGCGATGGATTGGAGTGGCTATCTAGGACCATACACAGACAGAATTTGACCCGTTCACCCAAGGGAGTAGGACCATCACGGACTACACTCATGAATTTGACCGACTGGTGCAGTATGTTCCCCAGTATGACGGCATGGAGAGCGAGAAGGTGAAGATATTAATGAAAGGACTTCATCCTAAGATCAGGAAGTACCTAGGACCATTCAGTATCACATCCTACCTTGATGTGGTACAGAAAGCCTCCCTGATCGAGACAGAGGAGTTAGCCGGCAGAGCTGAACCTTCCCGACCCTAGAACAGCAAGAGAGGTGCAGAGCCCCAGGGGATGAATAGATCAGGTAGGATAGACAGGATGGGAAGATCAGGCAAATCTGGCCCAAATGACAGGGGTTATGACCCAGTAGAAGTACCGTGACAGTGCTAGACGTGTGGAACATTTCATGCAGGCATATGCCACCTTCAGTTAAGCCAGTGCCTTAGGTGCGGATCATCAGATCATTGGATGAGAGACTGCCCAGTGGCACCAAGGCAGGGCAACATAGGATGGCCACGGTTCCAGCCTAGGGACCCACCCGACATAGTTGTGGGATTGCTATTAGCTCAGCGTGAAATTATGCCTCTACAGCTGAGGCCACAGATTGCACCGCCACCGCAGAGAGCACCGATTTTACTGCCACCTCCACCACCACCACCACAGGCCCGATCATGTCGGGTATACCAACTGGCCCAGGGAGAGACTTCATAACGGGGAGGTTTGGTAGGTACATTACTTTTGAACAACATTTCTGTTCAAGAACTTTTCGATACAGGTACTTCCATATCTATTCTTTCATTGAGATGTGCTTATTCTATGAGTCTGTCTATTGTCTATCTGCCTAATATATACTTGGTCCGTACTATCGGAAGTCAGTACTATCGGAAGTCAGTACTTATTTTCAAATGAGTTAGCTCAGGAATGTACGGTGACTGTTAGTAGTCATCAGATACAATCTGACTTGTTGGTGTTAGATACACCCAAGTACGATGTGATTCTTGGCATGAACTGGTTGGCCAAGAACAGTGTTCAGATAGATTGTGCCAAATGACACCTCATGAGTGCTAGAGAAGTAGTACGTCTTACTACTCCACCGGACCTTGAAGACGTCAATCACAGCATGGAGCTGACCATCGTGGACCAGATTCCATTCATTGATGAGGAGGAGTACTACGACCTCAACCCCACAGGTACACATATAGAACTATAAAAGATTCCTGTTGCACAACATTTTTCGCATGTGTTTCCTGAGGAGTTACCAGGGATGTCGCTAGAGCAGGACATTACATTTGAGATACATGTACAGCCAGGATCTACTCCAATTTTCATTCGTCCCTATCGAATTCTGATAGTGGATATGACAGAGTTAAAGAAACAGTTTGATAAGTTATTGGAGAAAGGATACATTCGACTGAGCACGTCACCGTGCGGTGCCCCGGTTCTATTCATCAAGAAGAAGGATGAGAGCCTACGACTGTGCATCAATTACTGATGGTTGAATGCAATCACCATCAAGAACAAGTATCCACTACCCATGATCGATGATTTATTTGATCAGTTCAGAGGAGCAAAGGTGTTTTCGGAGATCGACCTACGGTTTGGGTACTTTCAAATGCACGTGAGGGAGGAGGACATCCCGAAGACTGCATTTTACACTCGGTATGGGCATTATGAGTACACAGTAGTGCCATTTGGATTGACGAATGCACCATCTGCATTTATGGATTTGATGCACCGAGTGTTTCGCCCGCATCTGGACTCCTTTGTGGTGGTCTTCATTGATGATATTTTGATTTACTCTCCGGATGAGAACTCACACAAGGAGCATTTGAGAATCATTTTGGAGACACGTTGGGAGCACAAGCGTTATGCCAAGTTCTCAAAGTGCATTTTATGGATGCGGGAGATATATTCTATGGGCCACATCATTGGTGAGCACAACATTTCAGTGGACCCAGAAAAGATCAGTACAATACAGGACTGGAGGCAGCTGAGGACCGTCAGAGATATATGGAGCTTCTTGGGATTGGACAATTATTACTGTAGATTTGTACTCAGATTCTCCATTCTGGCATCACTACTTACACAACTGACCAAGAAGGGTTAGGCTTTCATATGGTCAGAGGCTTGCGAGCGCAGCTTTCAGGAGCTGATGCAGTTATTGACTAATGCACTAATTCTGATCCTACCAGACCTGAAAAAGTCATATGTCATATATACATATGCATCAAAAATGGGTCTTGGTTGTGTGCTTATGCAGGATCGGCATGTTATTTCTTATGGGTCAAGAAAGATGCGACCACATGAGTAGAACTACCCGACACATGATCTCGAATTGGTTGCGGTCATATATGCCCTGAAACAGTGGAGACATTACTTGCTCGGTAATAAGTTCCAGATCTTCACCGATCACAAGAGCTTGAAGTATCTGTTTACGCAGAAAGAACTGAACATAAGGCAGCATCGGTGGCTTGAATACATGAAGGACTATGATTGTAGTATCAAGTACACCGAAGGCAAATAGAATACGGTGGCAGATGATTTGAGCAGGAAATACACAAGGATAGTTAATGGTGGGGATTTTGGGAACAGAACCGAGGACTCAAACTTGACAGCTCTATGGCAAAGATTGCAGTAGTGGGAACATGCACAGATATGCACTTTGACCATCCATTCTGAGTGGTTGGATAGAGTTAGAGAAGCGCAGAAAAGAGATTCAGGACTAAAGAAGCTATCAGAAGAAGATAACGGAGCATTGCACCCATGTTTTGAGTATAGGCAAGGACTGATATACTTCAAGAGATGATTATATGTACCGGATGATTCAACGATCCAGGATGAGATTCTGGAGGAGGCGCACTCCAGCAGACTGAGCATTCACCCCGGAGGTGAGAAGATGTATCATGATCTTCATTCTCACTTCTGGTGGCCGGGAATGCGGAGGCATATTGCCACATATGTGGTGAAGTGTGTTACTTGTCAGCGAGTGAAGGTAGAGCATCAAAAGCCAGCCGGTATTTTACAGACATTGCCCATTCCTGTTAGGAAGTGGGGCAACATCACTATGGAAAAGCACATCATGACGTCATTTGGGTGATAGTCGGTCGCTTGACGAAGTGCACACACTTTTTACCAATACGAGTGACAAACTCATTCGGGAGATCATGCGACTACATGGAGTCCCAGACTCTATCGTATCTGATAGGGATCCATGATTTACCACACTCTTTTGGGGTGCTTTTCACAAGGCTTTGGGCATACGACTCCACCTGAGCACAACCTATCATCCACAAACCGGAAGATAATTGAAAAGCGTTATTCAAATCATTGAGGATATGCTCAAGAGTTGTGCACTGGGTTTTGGGGGAAACTGGGAAACAAGGCCCTGTATCGGTGGAGGTATATGACGCCTCATTATTGGTCAGAGGCATCGGACAAGATTAAGATAGGCCCTGAAATCATTGAGGAGACTACAGAGATGATCAAGAAAATACAAGCGTGGTTAAAGACCATAAATGACCAGACCACCTCATATGTGAACAAGAGACGCCGAGATCTAGAGTTCGAGGTGGGGGATAAGGTCTGCCTGAAAGTTGCAGCGATCAAAGGGATTGTTTGATTTAGAAAACGGGGCAAGTTGGCCCCAAGATACATCGGTCCCTATGAGATTCTGGAGCGTATAGGCAAGGTTGCTTATAGATTAGTCTTACCTCCGAGCATGTCAGCGATGCATAATGTTTTTCATGTTAGCATGCTCAAGAAGTGCATTCTTGACCCTATGCAGACAATTCCTATAAAGGAAGTTCAGTTGGAGCCGGACTTGTCTTACAAGGAGGTACTGATCATATTTTTGGCCAAGCATACTCGGAGACTCCGCAGCAAGTTGATCACGATGATCAAGGTTGAGTGGTCACCCCATTCGGATAGGGAGGCTACTTGGGAGATCGAGAGAGATTTGATCGATCATTACCGCGAGGAGTATCAGTACCTTAGGAAACTCTTGGAGGACCAAAAGTCCTAAGGGGTGGAGAATGCTACACTCACCTCGGATAAATAGTATTTTCTGATAAGTTTTGCCCGGAGGTTAGATTGTAACATTATCGGAACACTATTTTAACATGTAATGAACATGGTTTCTGATGATT
>JBBYHH010620220.1:0-10510 GCA_038382905.1 Daphne laureola
CATGTTTTCTTGTTAATGGAGAGCTAGAAACATGTTTTACAGCTTTGAATCGGATTGAATTGAAGAATTGTGTTTTTAGGGTTTATGAGAGAGAATATTCTAAAAATTGGGGAAAAAGTGAAATTGAAGCTAGATTGTTGTTCCTTGGTGCTTTTAGAACAACATTAATACTTAAGGTTTTGACTGATTCCAGCCCGAGTTATGAGCTAAGGTTTAAAGCTTTCCGGGAAAATTGATAGAATTATGAACAGCTAGAATGAATTGTTATGTTGGTTTGCTAAAATTTTTGGACTGATTTTGAGTAACTCTAATGCTTGAGATGTGTTGAAAATCAGTATTAGAGGTATAGTTATTGATTGAATGAAATTGTGCGTTTTCGTGAATTATTGAGAATTATGGAAAATGGAATGGTTTATGTGTTTATTGACTATGAATGATTGTTATGGTTAATGAATGAGATTGTTCTAATGATGAAAAGTAAGTATTGATGAATTGATTGTATTGGTTGTTCAGAGCTAACAGACATCGCCTAAGCGACAAGGACCGATTGGAAGATTGATTGAATGTAAAGGTAAGGGCTCAACCTTCATATATATATGTGCCTATTGGTTCCCTCCTACCATATATATATAGGTCGGTTGAAACCCCGAAGGTAGGGTAAAGGGATTACAGGTACATTGCACGGTACTACGACTCCCAACAATGATGATAATGAATTGGCGGTGGCGCAACGATCAAGATTGATATACCAGGTCCCGGTGTCACATTCTACGTGAACAATCCGATAGACCCAATGAATGAATGAAAGAAATATTGATTGATTGATTGATGAAAGATAAAGTTTCAGGTCTAGAGGCGCGTTAAACGTGACCCTTTTGTAGTACCTAATGACGATCGACAGATTGATCGATGGATATGTTCCAGGTCCGGAGGCACGATATTCATGACCATTCTGCAGAACCTGATGATTCATTGACAGATGTTATGCCAGGTCCCAGGATCGCGCTCAGCGTGATTACGATGATAGATCTGATGATGACGGTAAACGGGGACCGTACGCCCCGTGCTAGTACTACGCGCCATTATAGAGCTCCGGGGGTTGGGAAACAACTTACCGAGGGTCGTCGAGAAAGATTGAAAGAAAGAATGAAGGAATGACTAAAAGATTGTTATTGCATATCATGAGCATGACATTTATATATTGTATATTGCATATTGTCACGCTGACATTGTCATTGCAGGCAAAGTCAAAGATTTTTTCCCCCTTTACTTCTGCTTACCGCCCTTACTCAGTTCTCCGCAGAACTCACCCCTTATTCTTCCCCCTTTCAGGAGCATCGGGATTAGGTCCCGCAGATTGAGATTCTGCCTGGCCACCTGTATTTTTGTAAAGGTACTAACAATTGCTCCTTGAATAGTTAATGATTGTACAGATAAGGATGTTGATTGAGGACCAAAGAATGTTCAGATATTGACGTTGATGTTTAGAACTGTTGTCCAAAAATGATTGTTTAATGGCACTAATCATTTGACACATCTTTTGATATAACTACAGCAGCAATAGCAGTAGTGTCGGGCAGGATAGTTGGTGATTTCTAAACCGACCGCCTGATCACCATATGTGCAAAGTTTAAGTGTCGGCTTTGTAGTAGTGGTTTTGCATTGTACATATAGCGTAGACATTCTACTAAGATGCATGCAATTTTAGAATGATGTACAAGTGCATGTTAAAGGATATGTATGGATGATTGCATGTTGATGTTTATATATATGGTTTGCTAGCATGTCTACTTTATCGGGTAATGCGTGCCGGAGGCCACTTCCTTTCTGAGTAACTGGCCTGAGCTGAGCTCAGTTATCTATTGTTATAGAATTGTCTGGGTTGCAGGAAAGTAACAAAATGTTACCGAGAATTCAGAAAAAAAATGGTATGGTTAGCGATACTGATTAAGTGTTAAGAGCCTAGGGTCGGGTTAACGCAATAACCCCTCGTGCTGGCTGCGTATAAGGTAAAGCGATCGTCACTGCCGCCCTTCCGGCCCCGCGTCCGCTTCCGCCGGGTCGTGTACGGAGGGGGTGGTGACACGATGACTCTTGGAGGACCAAGAGTCCTAAGGGGGGGAGAATGTTACAATCACTGTTGTCGGATGGTGGCTTTCTGATAAGTTTGACCAGTGGTCAATTTCTGAAATTATCGGGACTTTGTTAAAAACCTGCGGAACATGGGTTTTTGGTAATTCTCGTTCCCTGGGAGATAGTTAGAGATCCATTTCCGTGGTAATTTGTAATTTGGAACAAGTATGTGAATTCTGAACCATTTTTCCAAGGTTCATCCCGGAAGGGCAAAGTGGTCCTTTCAGAAAAATTGGACGAAAATACTCTTTAGGGGTAAAGTTAATTTCGGTTATTAGATGAATGGAAGGGATAAAGTTAATACAATATAGATATGTTAGTTAGTGGATGACATGTGTAAGAATAAGATTAGAGAAAGTGTAAGTGGTATGACCTCATGTTCCACTAACTTGTGCATTTAGCAATTTAATAAGATAGGAAAATGAAACAATTGAACAAAAGGAAAGATGGAATCGGCTGGAACAATGAAATGAGGAAAAGAAAATAAAAATATTAAGTATTAAAATTGGTTAGTAAGGTAATAAAATGGGTTAAAATTCTTTCTTTTCTTTCCCTGACATTTTCGTCTCTGTTCCAGCTTCTTCTAGCTTCTTCTTCTTCTTCTTCTTCTTCTTCTTATCTTGCTCAACCTCTATCACCACCCCTCTCTGGCCGGCATGGCGAAAGCGTCGTAAATAGTGTCGATAGGCGATAGTGACGGCAGAACGGAACTTCTTTTCGATTTATGGAACCCAAAACCCGGCCAAATTTAAAACTTTTCCGAACTTATTGTTTCTAACATGTTACTTAGGTTTAAGGCGTTCTAGTTTCTTAATGCCTAAACCTACACCCGGAAAACACGTTAGTCATTTTCACAGAATATCGCGCGATAACATGATTAATTATCCATATACATCAGATCAGAACTACCACCCACTTCGTTGGGTGCGTTGTTCCGTAATATACCAAAATAATACAGTCATCTGATGTAAATGTATGCATACTAGTCATAAAGAGCCGTAACTACAAAAACTAGAAACGTACTTGCTCGCGGGGTCGGTCGACATGAATCCCGACGATCATCGTAAGGTACCGCTGATGCAGTAACATACCAAAGAAAGTTAACCATTAACCCTTTAAGCATAACTTACTCGGAATACCTTAACCTCATCTTGACCTTATCGAGACTACCCCAAACCTTAGACCAATTCTAATCAAGGAGCTAGAATTACCTGCGGTAATCAAAAGTATAGCTAATCAGACGGACTAACCCACTGGCTGCTGCTCGGAAGCTCCTGAAAGAATAATATAAGGGGTGAGTCCTCGAAAGGTACTCAGTAAGGGCTGGGTAAGATTAGCAGAGAAATACGCGGAACCTGCAAAAGAGGTTAGCATATAACATAACATAATTATATGAGTCTGAAGGACTGATCTGGAAGAAGCATCCATCCCTTACTAATTAACAACCATCACTTAAGCCCATATTAGGCGCATTTAGGACCCAAATTTCCAGCCCCCCTTTGTGAAATTATGAAATTGCCCTTCCTGATTAATTTTTGGCAAAACATCCCGGGATTAACAAAATGTTATAAATTGCTAAAATCTCGTAGAATGGGCTCCAAATAAATTCTCAAGACATGGAACTCATTCATAAACATGTACAATACACATCATTCATTATTCTGGTAATAATACAAATCCAATCCCCGGAAAAAATACATTAGAAATAAACCAATCGCCCGAGGTGGGTGTAACAATCTCCCCCCTAGGACTCTTGGTCCTCCAAGAGTGTCCTCAATCTCTAGTACTCATCTGGGTACTGACTCATCATATCCTGCTCCTTCTCCCAAGTCACCTCCTAATTAGAATGATGCGACCACTGAACCTTGACCATCAAAATCAACTTGTTCGGAGCCTCCGAGTATCCCTAGCCAAAAATGCTACCGATACCTCCTGGTAGGACAAGTCTGGCTCTAGCTCAATCTTCTCAATATGAATCATCTGATTAGGGTCAAGAATACACTTCTTGAGCATGCTGACATGAAAAACATTGTGCACCATAGACATGCTCGGAGGTAATGCCAATCTGTATGCAACCTTGCCTATACGCTCCACAACATGGTAGGGACAGATATATCTTGGTGCTAACTTGCCCCGTATTCCAAATCATACGGTCCCGCAGATCAGTGCAACCTTCAGGTAGACCTTGTCCCCCACCTAAAACTCCATATCTCATAATCTCTTGTTGATGTATGAGGTAGTCTGATCATTTGCGGTCTTTAACCGCATCTATATCCCACAGATCTTCTACATTGTCTCCTCAATGACTTCGAGGCCCATCAGCATCCTATCTGACACATCTGTCCAACAATGTGATATCATACACCTTTGACCGTACAGAGCCTCATAAGGTGTCATGTCGATAGTAGTCTGATAACTGTTGTTGTATCAAAACTCCACTAACAGCAATGCTGATCCCATTGTCCCTCGAAGTTTAACATACAGCTCCTGACCATATCCTCAATGATCTGAATAACTCTCTCTGATTTCCTATCTGTCTGAGGGTGGTATGTCATGCTCAGGTGGCGTTACGTGCCCAGAGCCTTGTGAAAGGCACCCCAGAATCTCACGGTAAATCATGGATCCCTGTTAGATACGATGGAGTCTGGAACCCCATGTAGTCGCACGATCTCCTAAATATATAGCTGGGCAAGCTTCACCAATGAGTCTGTCACTCACATCAATAAAAAGTGTGTGCACTTGGTCAGTCGGTCGACTATAACCCAGATTGCATCATGTCACGCTCTAGTCAAAGGTAGACCAGTGAGAAAATCCATCATGATGTTATCTCATTTCCTGATAGGAATGGGCAATGTCTAGAGAGTACCGGCTGGTCTCTGGTGTTCTACCTTAACCCACTGACAAGTAGCACAGTTCGCCACATAGGTGGCAATATATCTCCGCATCCCCGACCACCATAAGTGAGAATGAAGGTCGTGGTACATCTTCTCACCTCCGGGGAGGATGCTCAGCCTACTCGAGTGCGCCTCTTCCAAAATCTCATCCTGAATCGATGATTCATCTGGCACATATAGGCGACTCCTGAAGTCTAACAGCCCCTATCTGTATTTGAAGAATGGTTACAGTGCTTCTTTATCCTCTCGCGAGAGTTTTTTCAAGCCCGTATCTCTGATCTATGCCTCTCAGACTTTGGTTAACCAATCAGACTGGATGGTCAAAGTATAAACTTGAGTCTGCTCCCACTGCTTCCACTGATGCCATAACGCTGTCATATCTGATTCCTTGGTCTTATCCCCAGAATCACCACTGTTAACTATGCCTGTATACCTCCGCCTTAAAGCATCTGCTACTAGGTTTTCCTTGCCGGTGGTGTACTCGATGGTGCAGTCATAATCCTTTATATAGTCGAGCCACCATCACTGCCTCATGTTCAAATCCTTCTGTGTGAATAGATACTTTAAGATCTTGTGGTTGGTGAAAATATGGAACTTATTGCCGAGCAGATAATGCCTCTACTGTTTTAGAGCATAAATGACCGCATCCAATTCCATGTCATGTTTCAGATAATTCTGCTCATGTGATCGTATTTTTCTCGACCCATAAGCAATCACATGTTGTCCCTGCATCAACATATAACCAAGTCCCATTCTCGACGCATCAATGTAGATCACATATGGCTGTGCAGGGTCTGGTAAGTTCAGAATTGGTGCATTTTTCAACAACCACTTAAGCTCCTGAAAGCTCTCCTCATACGTATCTGACCAGATAAAATCTTGACCCTCCTTGGTCAGTTGAGTGAGCAGCGATGCCAGTATGGAAAATCCTGGTACAAACCTGCGGTAATAACCTTCCAAACCCAGGAAGCTCAGTATATATTTAATCGTCCATGGCTGCCTCCACTCCTGTACTGATTTGGTCTTCTCTGGGTCAATTGAAATATCATGTTCTCCAATGATATGGCCCAAAAAAGACACCTCCCACATCCAAAAATCACACTTTGAAAATTTAGCATACAGTTGGTTATTCGAAAGTGTCTCTAGTACTATCCTCAAATGTTTATGATGTGATTCCCCATCCGAAGAATAGACAAGAATGTCATCGATGAAGACTATCACAAAGGAATCCAGATAAGGGCGGAACACTGGGTGCATCAAATCCATAAATCCAGCTGGTACATTCTTCAAACCAAATGGCATAACTGTGTATTCGTAATACCCGTACCGAGTGTGAAAAGCTTTCTTGGAAATATCCTCCTCCCTGACACGAAGCTGGAAGTACCCTGACCGCAGGTCGATCTTTGAGAATACCTTGGCTCTCCTGAGTTGATCAAACAAATCGTCGATCCTGGGCAATGGGTACTTGTTCTTAATAGTGATAGCATTCAATCGCCTGTAGTCAATGCATAGTCAGAGAGTCTTATCCTTCTTCTTAAAAAATAGGACTGGGGCTCCCCACGGGGAAGTGCTCTGTCAAATGTATCCTTTCTCCAATAGCTCCTCGAGCTGCTTCTTCAGTTCAGTCAACTCCACTATCGGCATACGATAGGGAGGAATGGAAATCGGAGTCGATCCCGGCTGTAACTGAATCTCAAACGTGACTTCCCGCTCCGGTGGCATACCTGGCAACACCTCAGGAAAAACTTGCAAGAAATACCAAACTATGAGGATCTTCTCCAACTCCATGCGAGTATCAGCGGGGTTAAGCTGATAATACTCTTCCTCGATCATCACTGGGATATACTCCAAAACTAAAATCCCCATGCTGCGCTTGACAATCGCATCGCCTAACGGAGTAGATAGGGGTATAACCTCTCCACACAGTAGGATGTGCCACCTTGGCCAGCCAGTTCATGCCAAGAATCACATCATAAGTGAGTGTATCTAGTATTAACAAATCAGACTGAACCTGAAGGCTACCCAATGTCAACACACACCCCTGAACTACCTCATTAGAAAATAAGTACTGACTCCCAGCAGTTCGGATCATAAATATAGTAAACTGATAAATGATGGGTAGATGCACTGATGATGCATATTTCTGAGATATGATAGAAATAGATGCACCAGTATCAAAAAGTGCATTAACAGGAACGTTGTTCAAGAGTAGTGTACCTGCTAACGCTCCCCTCTGGGCCATCCGGGCCTGATCAAGCTGAAACACCTGCCTCGGATGGGGCTGCTGCTATGTCAGTGCAATTTACGGTCTCTGCTGTGGAGATTTCAAGTCTCTCTATGCAATGCCACATCCCTGGATAAATTTAGGCTGGCCCCGCTGCTGTACTCGAGCCTGAACCCGAGCATCCTGTGTAAGCATCGTCGGGGAATCCTTGACCCAATGGTCTGTAGCCCCACATCTCAGGCACTGGCCTGACATCCTATAGAACACCTGACCCCCGTTATGCTTTCCACACTGCTAACAGACTGGTACCCATGCAGTGGCGGCATTGCCCTTGCCCTGATCAGACTTGCGTGCCTTTCCTAATCAGACTTGCCTACTGTCCTGATGATTTCCAACCACCCTGGGGCCGGGAAGATATAACTCTACCTCCAGACTCCTCTGTCTCGACTAGAAGGGCCTTCAGAATGGCCTCATGATAAACAGTGATGCCGAATGCCACTATATGTTTCTTGATCTCAGACCGCAGAACCCGAATGAATCTCTTCACTTTCTCACTCTCCATAACATCGTACTGAGATACCTAGTGTACAAGTCGACTGAACTCCTACTCGTACTCAATAATAGTCATCATCCCATGTGTAAGATGGTAGAACTCTTTCTGCCTGCGGTCACAAATAGCATATCCCAACCACCTCTCGTGGTATAGATGAGAAAACTCACTGCATGTCATACCCGGATCCGGGTGCCTCATCTCTGCATACTGTGCTACCCGTGCTCTGGCTATCCCCTGCCACCAGTTGTATGCTGAATCATATAGGTAGAAGGTAGCCAGAGAAACCATATCCTCCGATGGTAATCCTAGCCTTTCCAAGAGACACTCCATATCAGTATGCCAACTCTCTGTTGCTTCCGGCCTAGTTTTGCTGGAGAACCTGGGTGGTTTGAAGTGCTGAAGATGCTCCATCATAGTAACCTCATCATATACAGCTGTGTGCTCCGCCTCAGGGCCCCCCGGACATGATCAGAGTCATCATCATCCCTAACCTGGCGATGACAGTCATGTGATCAGTCTCTGCCAACTCGATGGCCAACCCGTGCAGAATGGCCATCTCTGGCCTCTAATCACGTCCTCCTAGTATGTGTGCACCCCCGATGCTCCCTCTGATCCTCCCCGTTATCCTCAGAAATAGAGACATGCAGGTAGTTCCTAGAACCAGTGAGAGTGGTGTCGGTATCAGTAGGTGTGCCTGAATCCGTTGGCGCACAATAATCATCATCGCTCTCCCGATCCTCAAGTAGCTCACCCTGCCCCCACACCCCGTTCAAAAATGTGCGGATCTGACCAAGAACCTATACCAGGTCTGCTCACTCCTGGCGT
Organism: Daphne laureola; assembly: GCA_038382905.1. NCBI lineage: Eukaryota > Viridiplantae > Streptophyta > Magnoliopsida > Malvales > Thymelaeaceae > Daphne > Daphne laureola. Next base: position 8,630 of record JBBYHH010620220.1, read on the forward strand.
CGGGTGTTCAACCGTGATTGTGGCCATGACCGGGGCTGTGGTTAGGGCTATGGGTCCGGCTATGGCTGCCACTGGGTCTGGTGTCATGGCCTTCTCCCAGGGTTATCGGTAGGAGGGGGATCTGTAGCAACAACCTCAGGATGAGTAACTCGATCGCGACGAGTGTTTACCATCCTAAAATTCCCAACAGAAATGAATACAATAATAATTAACTCCAACAGAAATAAATAGCAGTTTTCCTAAAGGCTCTGTAGTGCAGATGAAATGCATATTATCCTAAGCAGAAAATCCATAATTTTGGTAGTAATTCCTTTGCTTGCCTACTTTGAAAATTCAGGTGATCCATATCCTTTATGAATCAATCTGGCATGATTTCTGTTTAACCAACTATTAAGCTTTAGATTATGCCAATTATGTTTAGACTGGTTGTCCAGCCCCTACCCAGTGTTTCAAAATATTTTATGTAAAAAGGTAGCTAATCTCTTACTTAAACTACCCCAAAACATTTAGTAGAACCGGGACTTGCCCGTCTAAAGATAGCTAACATAAATCCTAGGCTCTGATACCAAATTGTCACCACCACCCGCGTTCCCGATGTGGCGGAAGCATTTATTGCGGAAGCGGTTGTCGGGGAACCGGGCGGCGGTTGGTGATGTCGAATCACTTAAGTAGGTTGGTGGTCCCAAAAACCCGGCGCTTAATTTTTTTTCCATCTTTTTAAGGTTTCTAACGTGTTTACAGATTTTAAGGCGTCTTACTAGCACTAAACCTGCACCCGAGACACGTTAGTGGTTATTCGGATAATCGTGCGCACAAAAATACATGCAAATATAGGTACAGCAGAAGGGAGCCCCGCCCACTTTGTTTGGCTAGAACTCCCCGAGAATAAATATACAGACCAAAATATCAAAAGAACAACAAAACATATATGCTGTCTATATACAGTCTACACCTACAGAGCCAGAGTCCAAAATTTCAGGAAATATACCTAGAAGCTTGAGTGATAGGCACATCAAGCTACAATACTGTTGTTGTTAAACATAAATAGGATTTAAAATTCAGACATAATAGATATTTAAACAGACAGATGTTATAATGAGTCTAATGAGACTACCCCCAGACAGAATCAGAAACCCCTAATAAAAGCAGTTAAGTACCTCAAAATAACAAAATCAGAAGTACAACCTCTGCGGGAATCTACTGCGCAGGTCGTTTCCCCGGATCTTCTGAAATGTTTATTAATATGGGGGTGAGTCCTCAAAAGAACTCACTAAAGGGGTAGGTACAGATAATGGATAAATTTTTTAAAAACATTTTACCTGCAGAAAAAGGTTAGTAGGCAGTGGACTAGCAAATATACAATCCTAGATATTTCAGGAATATGATATGCAGATACCGTGATATGCAAAAATCAGAAGTCTCGTTGAACATATTTGGATCAGTCCCGTATGGATGGTCCCCGACCTCTAGTGGGAAAGATAATCCCAGAATGACAGCACCCACAGTGGCTTATTATGCTCACCGAAAAGAAGGGTCAAAATTTGCATGGTACCAACGAGGGGTGTACGGCCCCTAAAAACTGTCGTAGCCACAAAGGGACTATATCCAAATAAAGCAGAAAATTGATCCATTGTCGATCATCGATATGATAAACCTATATGATAAAAGTCCTGCATACCATTATCCTACCATGTGACTAGCCCTGGGAGTCACTGGGCCCCACCCTCGACCCGAGTATTAGCCCTTAACTAGCCTAATACGCATGAAGAAAAATCTGCATTGCATATTAAGAAAGTTAAAACCCTACCTGACGGACGACAGAAAAGCGGTAGATCCCAGACAAGTGAATCATTCCCGCTACCAGAACTTTACTCTAAAATA
>JBBYHH010620331.1:0-10509 GCA_038382905.1 Daphne laureola
ACTTTTTGCCAAAAATATTTTTCTTCTCCAAACTTTTACCAAACTTTTCCAAAGTTCTAAACATACTTTTTCCAACTCCATTTCATGATTTCATCAAACAAAATCATGTTTAAAAACCAACCTAAACTTTTGGCCAACACTCAACTCTTCCACCAAAATATTTCTTCAAGTTTCTACTTCAACAATCATGCTTTATAACATCAAAATATCAACAACCAATATGATTTTCACCAAAAATCATCAACATACACCAACATGTATTTTCGGCCAAACTCTCAATTTCTCATCCAAGATGATTTCCACATACTTTCAAGTATTAAACATGTTGAATGAGGCAAGGGATGGATGATTGAATGAATCTAGCACCGCATCTTCTTGATAGAATAGGCAACACTAGATGTAAACTTTGAGCTTTGATCAAGGCTCAAGAGCTGGGAATGGAAGATAGAATTGAGAACCTTACTTCTCCTTCAAGATGTTCTTAAGAGAAATTTTCATAATGGGTTCTAACTACAAATGAGCTATGGTTTCTGTCTTTAACCCCTAGGTTTCCCTCACTCAGATCCCAATCAATGGTCAGGATTGTTTTGGGTGAGAGGTGGCAGCATCTCAAGCTAATTACAAGGTTTAAAGACTAAGAAATAAGTTAGGACACAAAACCAGCCGTACTTACAAGTTTAAGATAAACTAAATGCCAAATGAGTTTTAATGCAACAAATAAATCCTCCTTGGCTCGATTCATATGTTAGAGGGTTATTTGGACATGATTTGGGGAGGATTTGGAGCTGGAGTGGTGGCCAAAGTGATGAAGAACCGCTATGTGGAGTGAATCCGGAACATGACGTCATTAATTTTGGCAATCTAGCACCCGAACTTCAAAGGATCACCCAGAACTCTGTAGTGCTCCACATTCCTTGAGACTGGTACCATTGGAAATATCTTGAAAATTTCTATGGAGTGGACTCTTGAATGACATGATTTAGAGATCGGACAAGGAATTTATGGCTTGTGCAAGTTGGTGTCCACTTGACACGTTGGCGATGATATGATCATGACTTGGCGCCAAGTCTGCGCCTAGTTGGAGGGTGCACAAGCCTAGATCTTTAACCCCTAAGTCCTTATCTTTTTAAAACACCTTGCGTCCCAAGCCTTTCATCCTCTTTGAAGCTTCACAAACTCCCTTCTCTTGTTCTTCATTCTCGGCCATAGTCATCATGAAAAGGTTGAGAGCTTCTTTCATCTTCTTAGCCCTTGATCTTGTCATGGGTGCTCCAATGGCATGAAGAGTACTTCAAGATTGACTTGTATGCATGTCTTGAGCATCCATATCAAGTGTAGAGTAGGCTTCTCTATTTATAATGAACTATCTTCTGATGTTGTTACAGTCACCACTGGATTTCGGGACATTTTGCTTATTTTCACATCCGGGGGCAAAATGGTTATTTTTTGGGAAACAGAAGAAATTGGACAATTAATTTTAGAAAATCATGAAGTGGTGGCTGAAATGAAGGAAGAAAATAAAAAGTTATGTAATATTATGTTTTATTACATAATTGTTACAATTGTTAAGAAATAGAGGACAAATGTCACATTTTTGTGGTTTAACGAAAAATCACTAAAATGTTAAATTGTGATGGTGAATAACGGAAGGGAGGATAATTAATTTATGTTGGGTTATTTAAGTGGGATTAATGGAGAGAAATGCGAAGAAAAAGAAAAGAAATGGATTAGTAATATTAAGTATATTAATATATGGTAGTATGGGATGATATTTCATAATATCAAATTGCATCATCTGTCCACTCCCTCTCTAAAACCGCCGGCTCCTCCCTCTCTAACACCACCATCTACTTCAAAAATCTTCATCAATCTTCACCCTTTGAGCTTGTAAATTTAAAGGTGAATCAAGTTTCATGTGAGAATCACCAAGAAAGGAAGGATTCAAGTGAAGAAACTCATCTTCCCTCTCTTTCTCAAGATGGACGAATTTCATAGTGAGATAGGGTGAACGATTTTCATCAATCTCTTGAGGAATTGTTAAGGTAAACATGTTTACATGATGAGTAAGGTGTAAGAACAAGTTATACTTCATCATTTCTTCAAGAATTGAAGGATTCGAATCTAGGGTTCATGATGAATTTTTTGGGGAAGTTTAAATTTATGCGAAATTAGTTTTCTTGGGTAGATTAGAGAAATTTTAATGCTTGGAGAATTGATCAATTCATTGATTATCTAAGAGTTATGCTTTAGGGCTAATTTTGAGATGGAGCATTAAAGTGTTGAATTAAGTTGAAGTGATGGTTTAAATGTGTTCTTGGGTTGATTTCTAAAAACTTTAATTCTTGGTATGAGTTGAGAATCATATGGAAAGGTATAGCCCTAGTGTTGGCTGAATTTTAGGTTGACTTTTAGAAATGGTAATTCAATGATAATTGTGTGAATTGCTATGGATTTGGAGTTCTTAGGGACTCCTAAATGAGTAAAAAATGTGTGGAGAAAAGTTGGAATGGTTGGTTTGTGTGTTGAGGCCGAATTGATGATGGTGTTAAAAGTGCATGATTGTTGTGGAATTGTGTATGGATGATGTTATTTTGATGTTTAGAAGTCTAATTTCATGAAAGCATGAGAAGGAAATGTTGGTTTCTAGGTGTTTTCAATTTGGCCAAATTGTTAGTGGATGTTGAAGTTGATGTAGGTTGATGAAAAATGGATTTTTTGATGATGTTTGGTGTTAAGGTTGGTTAGTAAGTATGTGTATGAAATTGTAGAGAAATTGGATAATTTTTTGTCCATTTTCTATGTTAGGGATGAAATGTATAAAGGTTGAGAAGTTGAGGATTATTTGTGAGAAGTTGAATGTTAAATGATGGATGGTATTGTACTTGGATAAGTTGCTTGTATGTGAAGTTGTGTTGAATTTGGACAAGGATTGGCCAATTTTCAAAATTTGGGCTGAATTTTAAAGTGTCAGAAAGTTAAGGGTATTAGGTTGTTATTTTCTAAGTTAAGATGGAATTAGTTGTTCTTAAAGGTTAAGGTTATAATGGGAAAGAATTGGCTAATTTTGGCATTTTTTTGAAAACTGGCCGAAAATGGAAATTTGTCTAAGTGTTGGAAGGTTAAAAAGTCAAACGCAGGAATTTAATTCCTTATTGCTTGTATTATTGTTTAGAGCTAACGTGAGTTGCCATGGCACAAAAGGAAAGGCCATCGGGAAGGTTAACAGAAAGTTGATCGGAAAGGGTTCTGCATTTATTTTTCACCAGGTAAGGGTTCAACTCTCTTTATATGTGTTATGGTTTACTGGTTTGCATATCGGGTTAGTTGAGGCTAGTTCTCAGGTCAAGGGTGGGATCCAGTGACCTCCAAGGCTAGTCCCATTGTAAGAATAGAGGTGTGCAGGTTTTCTTCAAATGCGGGAGTTACAACTCCCTTATGATGATGATGATGTTCCACGATCACTTAGTGATCTATACGGGCTACGATGGAATTATGATCGAAATGGTTTATTATGGTTCCATGATCTTTGTGATCACTTCTGGGAACCTTATGGATATGATGATATTGTTTCTTCTATGATGAGCGATGATGACAGTTTATAGGGTTCCTAGGCCCTCGTGGTGTGGGATGGAGAAAGGAAATAAATGGTTATCATGTGAAGAATGAAAAGTGCATTGCATATCAGGTATTCATAATTATATAGGTTGCCTAAACTGTAGTATATTGCATACTGTACATACTAACATTGTCTTTTCAGATAATGTTTATTAAAAACCTTTATTATTACCTGCATCCTTACTGAGTTCTCTCGGGAACTCACCCCTCTTACATATCTACTTTTCAGGAGCTTCATGTTCTAGGCCTGCGGAGTAGTCTCCCGCTTGGCCGTATAGTGTTTTTGTACCAAGGTACAAATTAGCTCCTTATGTGATTATGTTTTATGTTAATGGGATGGGGGTGAACCGATTGAGAAATATTTACGTTATGTTAAAGGAAATGTTTAAGATATGAATGGAAAGGTGAAATGTGTCAATGGAAAGGCATGTTATGAAAAAAGGAAAATGACTAAAATGGGAAATGGATTTTATGGATTTTATGGGTGAGCACTTTTATGTTTATGGCTAATGGTTAACACTTATCTTTTATGTATGTTCAGCAGGAGCAGTAATATCAGGTATTGTGTGTCAGAGTCTCGCAGATCCGACCACCTGAGCATAGTATGTATTACCTATTGGCAAGTGGCTCTGTAGTTGTAGAATGCACAAGTACATGTAGAATTTGGAAAGCATGTCGAAGTATGTTCATCAAGTTGTATGATTGCTGACTTTTGGATATGTTGTATGCAAGATGTAATACTGAATTATGCATGCTTTACGTTTATCGGGGAGTACTTGCCTAGTACAGTTGGGGAAATACTCTTTCCTGAAGTATCTATGCTGAGCGGTGCTCAGCTAAATTGCTAGTTAAATGCTGAAATTTTTATGGATGCAGTTTTTATTTAAGTGCAGGAATTATGCGTTGTTGAAATGCCTTGTTGTAGAATTGCAAGCAAGTTTGTGCAGGTGTTATTTGGGACCGGGTTATGGATATGGGCCACTAAAGGTGGCTCTCCGTAAGGTTAAGTGACCGTCACGGTGATCCTCCGGCCCGTATCCGCTTCCGCCGGGCCGTATACGAAGGGGGTTTTGACAATTGTGGTATCAGAGCATGGTTTATGGTAAGTGGTTGAGAGGAAGGGTTATGAGATGATTTGTGGAGGGTGTGATCGGACGGGCAATGCCCCTATTCCACCGATCTGTTCTGGGTATGTTCTGTAAGAAGAGCTCTTTACGAGAACATCATCGGAATGAGAAGTTGAACTGTAGGCTATCTGTCTAATCATGCTTAACATGAATAAGGCACATGAATGTCTATGGTGTATGGGGAAAGTGCGCTTGATGCAATAGTAAGGATATGGATTTTCTAATGAGAATTGTTATTGTGGTTATTGTTGTGTGATGTGTTTGATGGGGATCTTCTATGTGATAATTTGCATCATGCATCATACTTTGCATCTACACTACAGAGCCAATAGGAATACTACTGCTTGCTTATGTTGTGTAGTTAACCGCTACATGGTGTTCCTTCTTATGTTATGAAATTTCAAGAAAATGGTCAACACTCGCCGCTAGCGGGTGTTGCATTTGGAGTTAAGGGATGAGAAACCCGCTCTGTCTGATACTGTTAGAAAAAGGGTATCGAACGCCCAGGCACCCGTCAACACCGATTGAGCCCCCTCCGCCACAGGTTCAGGATCCAGCGAATCTAGTGCGGAGTTCAGGGCAGATGAGGACACTTTTCAACAGTATATGGTCTGTTGAAGGCCAGGGGAACCCGGTGGACCTGCCCTGGGATATGACTGTAGAGGTGGTACATTTTGATACTCGCACCACATTACATGCCAGTTCTCAAAACTACCTTACGGATCTGACTGATAATGATTCTCATAGTTTTGATAATGATGATTCTGATGATATGGATTATGATAGGTATGATGCTGAAAGGAACAGACGGCTCCATTTATGAAGGGTGTGGTCCAAGGTTAGACCCGACCGATCCGTGCAGGGCCATTCACATGATAGTGATGGGCGATAGCGTGATCATCACCGCCGCATCAGGGACACAGATGATGATGGTTCATATGATGCCGGTGGGCCCAGAGGCCCCGGGTAGAGCGTGTCACAGGTTCTGATGGGTTGACCTTGCTAGAGTGCTTTCTGCATCTCGGTCCCCCACAATTTAGAGGTAAGGGAAGGCCGAAGGTGGCCGAATCATGGTATACAGAAATGGATCGGCTTTTTTGAAGGCTGGGCTTCCCTTCTGATGATATAGTTTCACTGGCCATGTTTAACCTTCATGACCGGACTCACAACCGGTGGAAGGGAGTGGCGGACGTAAGGAAAGTGGGGTATGTATAGCGGAGTAGGCAAGATCCCGGCATGATCTAGGAGAAGTTTTCCTTATGTTTCACGAGCGGGGGATAATGGGTAGAGGTCTCACTCCATCTGGAAGTATGTTAAAGGAATGATTGAAACCGAAGTAGCAATAAGGACAACCACAATAATAAGAGGAATTATGATTAAATGGTAATGATAATTATCAATTTCAGTATGCACAGAGGATAAAGATTAAGGAAGGGTAATGAGTAGTGAAAAAGGTCAAAGTTGTGTTTAAGAACATGACCGTTAAGGTGATCAGCCGTAATGTAAGGCAGCTCCAATTAAGGTAAGATGTAAGGAAACTGTACTTTATGCACAAATTTTATGCAAGCACGGATTGGGGGTCAACGGTTCTTGGATGCCGCATCAGGAATGCCACCCAAAATTTCTGTTATGCACCGTCCAATGCTGTATTACGATGTTTTCATGATATACTGAGTTTATAAGGAAAGATGCTGGTCTATTCGAATGTATCCTGCTATAACTAAGTACGAAAAGTTTAAGGTAATAAAATTCATGTGAAGGATAAGTGCACGGGCACGAAAGTGCAGAAACACCAAGTGTCTCTCGAAGACGATAATGGAAAGATTAGTAGGGGTTAAGATAAGGATGACACATGAAAATTGACAGGATGACCCGGTGAAGAGCGTTCATATTCCACACCAATGTTAGGAAAGAAGAGTAAGTACAAGATTATGATGGAAATATAAGGATTTTCATGATTAGTCCATTTATAATAGTGAGTACCACTTAGTCCTAGGACTCGGTACTGTCCGTGGTTACCATGTTGAAAGATCGGCAATTGACTTATAGTGCAATTAGATGCACCCAGAGGACAGGACGTCACTGAGAATCCCTGGAAGATAGTTTAAACTACCTCTCCCACCTGACAGATGGTGGTTCGAGAATATTAGTCAAATGATGCCCGGAGAATGAGGGATAAGTGTTCTGAGTTTACTGGAATTCGATAGTTCATTTGATTAGGTTGCAAGAGGTCTTTGCACCTTAAATTTTACAGGGAGCTTCCTAATTAAGTCTACTGGATTAGGTTAAAATCCCATGACTTATTTCAACTGGTAGACCCTTTTTGTGAAGTTAACTTAAACTAGATACAAAACTATTTTCAGGAATAATAGTCAATTTTCACCTGTCTTGTTCGAATAAAATGTACTGATTGTCTAGGATTTTTTATCTGAAAGTTTTTGTGAGCGTAACCTCACGTGTCTAGTTTAAGAAAAAATTTAAGGAACATGATTTGGACACTTACATAAGTTTCTAAAAATGTTTGAATGATAGTTGGTAGTGCTGGAAACATGATGTTGGAAAAAGAAGAGGTTATAGAACAAAAGGAAAGATAACTTGATTGGAATCAGGTACGGATAAATTCTACGCAAGGAGGATAGTTCCTTTCTAGAGCCGTTGACTACCACCGAGGGTGTAACTCTATGGTACGCTACTACTTCTTCGTTCTTTAATGGGATGGCTCACATATATGGTTTGACTTGGGCTTAAATTATGACGTCCCATCTTGGCGTTCCATTTAGTGACAGTCTTGTCCTAACAATACGTTCTGCACCAGCCCATCCCGTGGTACACCAACATGGTAATCTATTTTTTCTTGATGGTTGGGTCCGTCATTGCACTGGTACGGTGCTCGGTCGGTGGATCCCCGATTTTGACCTCGGGATGTTGTGAAAGTATATGTTAATCACGATTAAAGGTTTACCCTCCCAAATGAGTTGAGGGAATAGTATGTATGTGTTAATGAATTGTCAAAGGATGACATCACATGTGCAAGGGATTTGATAGTAATTATAATGGCTACACCACTTGTACTGTCAATAAGGGTAATTATGTAATACATATTCTGAATATGAAATACGTCGAGATGGTATGGTTTCTGTTCTGCAGGACGAGTAGTATGGTTTCCCTCTGTTAGGACAAGTGGTATTTGTGTTAAGATGCGTTCTCCACGTATGAATATGATTAATGATCCTTGCGGGAATCGATTGCTCATTGCCAATAATGATTTATGTATGCGATACCTTTTGAGGTAAGTCTGGAATGTCGGTTATCTGATACTCTAAGATTCAGAATCTAAACATACGTGGTATATTGGAATATGATCTGTATAGTGGGACCACATGGGAGTTTAAACTCCATACTATCTGACTTTGGTCCACAGTGTATGATAATGGGTTATGTATGAGTTAATGTATGAATGGTTATGGAATGATAATGGTTACATAAATGATATGGTTATGACATGAAGTTCCGTCCGGTGAGACGTGAAGGTATATATAAGGGTCTCCATTCAGTGGGACGTGAAGGTATCGGTATGTGCATCCATCTGATGGGATGTAATGGTATAGGAATGTCATTCAGGAGACATATGCAGCACACAACTTATCACATCCCACGTATCATAATGAGATGGGTCTATTCCAAAGGAAAGCGTTATGGGCCATTATGTCTGGTACTTTTGTACTGAGAGTTTTGCGCTTGTAGTTCAGGCGTTTGGTCGTTTTGACAGCCGCTAGTGATGTTCTGTCATTCTGAATGTCCGGAAGTCTGAAATGACCTGTAATCACTTTATGATTATGTTCAGGTCGAAAGTGATTTGAGATCTAGTCACCTGCTATTGTTCTATAATGCACCTGGTAGGTGTTCTATTAAGACGTTCTGTGCTGTGACACAACGCAGGGTGAAAAGAAAAAAAAAGTTAAACCTAAGAGTTCAGGTATGTAAGTGTACTCTGTTTCGTATCACACGGGTTGGTAGTTCTGACAATTGTGTTGGCATTGGTACGATTAGATGAATATGTCAATGGTGTCCGGCATGTTCTGCAATAGTAAGTTTAAGGAGAACTTTTGAGATTTGGTTCTGACCACTCAGGAGTGGTTAGTCCACAACCATCAGTATTTGGCTCTTCTGCATTGGAAAATGAGTCCGAGGTTTGACATGTTCAGTTTAACTTACGGTATAAACCTCAGTAAGGATGTTAAGATGGATTCTGATGTTAAGGATACTCTTGGAGGACCAAGAGTCTCAAGGGGGAAAAGGATGTTACAGTCCACCACAGGACGATGATGATTTTCCAGAATATTTTATTCGGGGACCGGATGCGTTAGTACTGGGACTCCTTTTTAAACGTGCGGGGCACATTTTCTGTTAATTATAATGTCTTGGCACTTCAATGGAAGTTCATTTCCATGGGAATTCATACTTTGGAATTGGTACGTGAATTCCGGGTCATTTCGCCAAAATTCATTTCAGAAGATAAAATGGTCATTTTGAAAAAAAAAGGGTGGAAATACCCTTTAAGGGTAAAGGGTTAAAAATTGGATTTTGGTAAGGGAAGAAGAGAGAGTAAAAAAGGTAGGACACATGTCATGTAAGTATCAAAAGTAGAAATGTAGCATTATATTATAATGCATTAATATATAAACATGTGGTAGAATTAAACAAAAGACAAATAAAGCAAAAGAAAGAAGAAAATTGGGTGAATGGATGAAAGAAAAGGAAGGAAAAAAATAATTAATAAAAAGAAATGAAAGAGAGAATAAACGTGAAAGGAAAAAGAAAAAGAAAAGAAACTTCATGTTCTTCCTTTCTTCTTCACCATGGCCGGTTGTTGGAGCTCCTCATGGGCAAGGGTGTCTTCATCAAAATCCACCATTTTTTAAGGGGGAAAACTTGAATCATGCCTATTTTGATGAGGTAAGAAGGATTTCTACCTCTTCTCTTCATGTCATGGTTTATTTTGAAGTTTTGGAAGAGTTGAAGATTTTGGTGGATTCTTGAACTTGAAGAGTTTGTTGAAAATTGGTTTCCAAAGTGTAGTATGGGTGATTAGCAACACTTTTAATGCTTGGGACATCATATTTCCATCTCTTTAAGTTGGCTGAATTTCACCTCCAATGTTTAGGGCAATTTTGTGAACTTTTGATTTGTTGAAGAATGAGTTGAAATTATGCTTCCAATATGTTAGGGGGTTGATTAGTAGCTCAATTCATGCTTGAATTCATGTTGGAACTCCTTCCCTTGATGTTCTTGATTTGGCCAAATTCTTGGATGATTTTTTAGGCTATGTGGCTTTGTTAAATTGTGAATTGGTGATGCCAAAGTGTTATTGGGTTGATTAGGAGCATGTTTGATGTTGGGAGTTTTATCATTTGATCATTTCTTGTCATAGTTGATTTTTCAAGAATGAGAAGTTGGGTGGAATTATGAATTTGTGAATTATGAAGTAATGAGATGAAATATTTGATAAGATCATTATGAACACATTTCATGTTAGTGATTAACCTTGAATCATTGAATTAGGCCATGGTCAAGGATGGTCAAAGTTGATCAAGGTTTGAAATTGATGCTTGAATTGTGTTCTTAGGTGGTTAAGGAGCAAGTTTAATGCTTGAAGTTATATTCAATTCATTGTGAATCAATGACTTATGCTTTAAGGTCAATTTTGAGGTGGATGATTAAAGTGTGTAATTGAGTTGAAGTGAAGGTTAAATCATGCTCTTGGGTT
>JBBYHH010620442.1:0-10509 GCA_038382905.1 Daphne laureola
CACTAGAATTTCGTACGATGAGCTTCGAATAAATTCCTGGAACATAGATTTCACTTATGAACATACTCCAATACATGGCATTAATTATACCAGTAATTACACACATTAAACTTCTTGCCAAAATACGTCGGAAATCCACCAAGTGTCCGAGATGGGTGTAACACGCGCTCAATGCGAAAAGTCACAGACCAATTCCTCTGCTGCGCTTGTCTATGAAAAGACAAATCTGACAGACAAACAATGGTTCGAGCACCTGAAAGTCAAAGAGCAGTTGCAACTGGCCACCACCGGTATCACAGTGCAGAGGGGCTTTGACTTTAACGACGAAGCCACTGCCACGCTAAGGCCAGTGGTATTGCTCAGGGGCTGGCACATCCTTGTCATACATACCAGGCAATATGTTCCTGACTTGGTATGTGAGTTTTACGCCAATATGTGATGGCGATGGCTGAATCTGAAACGACAGGGGATCATCGACCTCTGACTCCAGGAGTTTCTACAGATACCTCTCCGTCCAGCCAACTCACCTCCCTCACCTGCGTATGGCAAAATAGACGCCGTCCGCCAACTCAACCTCTGGGAACAGCGAAACCTGGCTTGGGAAGACAAGCATGGGGTACGTGTGCTCATGGCTAAGTATCTCAGACCAGATCTCCATGCATGGAACTGGTTTATTCATCGCAACATTCTTCTTTCCACCCAGGAGTGCAAAATCCAACCCGATCGGCTGCACGTGCTCCAAAAGATAGTCAGTGGGATGTACATTAACGTCAATGACCTGATCTTCACCTCCATATGCACGGTCGCCGAGGTTCCAAACCGGAATCGGATATTTCCCAAACTCCTCATCAGCTCATGCGAGCGGCCGGTGTCCCACTGGACGAGGCGGAGTGCGTCACCTCACCCGAGCACCCCATCACTGTTACGCGCCTGGCCTGAACCAGAGCACCAGCACCTCCAGCCCATCACTGTTACGCGCCTGGCCTGGCCTGATAATGAGCCTCCACCGGAGGATGTAGCTCGCATGTCTACTGAGGAGGCTAATGCGTACTTGTATCGCCCGACTAGTGGCGGGAGGACTAAGTCGATCACCCGATTATTCGGGCTGGTAGCCAACTGGGTGAAGAAGATCTCCTGCCATCTGGATGAGGATGCGGTGGAACAGGAGGCGCTCCATACACATTTGGATGAGGATCATGAGGCACGCCAGATTCTTCAGACATGACTCGATGCAGATGCGGCCGATCGCCAATGTACACATGATCTCATGGCCATCATCGATGCACGGCTGTCTGGCGTGTCATCTTTGTTCTTTGACCCTGTCACTGGTCCCGTGACTGGTGGTGATGACATGGATTCTTGAGGGGGCCTAACTTGGCCCTCAGGTATGACTCACTTTCTCTTACCTACCTTTTTACTTTCCCCATTGAGGACAATGTGAATTTTAAGTTTGGGGGAGTATTTATACTTTGCATATTCTGTTGATTTCTGGTAGAGATAGTGAAAATGATTAACTTATGATTAGTGTTTACTTGCGCCTCAGTAATTGCATATTTTGTTTTTCAGTTTATTCATTAAAGTAAAAAAATAAAAAATAAAAAATGAGAAAAACAAAACAATTTTTTTTTATTTGATGTTTTAGTTAAATTAGTGTCTAGATTGCATTTTTAGGAACCTCAATGCTTCAGTAAGTTGAGTTTTTACCTGGAATCTCTGTTGATATACATATTCATGATCATACAAGTAGTAGGGAATTATGTTCAAAACTTTGAATGAATATTCTACCTGTGAGAATTTGAGCTTAATATTACATGAATTGTGTGATTTATTATTTCATGAGAGTATCTTGCTAAGTATCAGAGCTAGAACTTGCTTGCTTGTAACCGTTATAAATCTGCATGTATTGTATGTTGAGCCGGGAAGACGGTGGAAAATTAGGATGAGCCTGTTATCTAAATAGCCAACCTGTTCGTTATTTTCATTAGATAAACCCCTTTGAGCCTTAAGCCGGATTCTTTCAATTACCACATTTTAAGCTATTCCATTCTCTGCTATCACTTTTTATCCATGAAACTACTTGAGTATATTATTCTGGGCTTAGGTGTGAAATTTCTATGGTATGTTGAAACTCTAAGTTTGGGGGGGTTAGGTTGTTGTGCTAAGTGAGTAAAATGACAGTTCTGGAATAAATATGTGCCTAAGTGAAAAAGAAAAGAAAAAAATAGTAAAATCAAGAAAAATGCATTGTAATTAGTTGTTAATCCAGAACTGTCATAAATGTTGAAAAAATGCAGATAGTGTAAAAAGTGTGAAGCTTGCAAAAGATGCAAGATTAAGTGGGTATGTGTAGTAATGTTAATTGTTTGTAGTGCCCGATAACTTGTAATACTCAGGATGTTTCATATAAGCTCCACCTTAAATAAAGTCTTCAACAGATATCCGTCCTCACCGAGCCAGACATCATTACAACCTGAATGAAAGACCACCCGACTGGTAAGACATGCAATTTCTTCCTTCGGGAAGAATGAGCAGAGGAGTTTTGGTTTGCTTGTAAGCATATGGATTGAAGGTACTTGGTAAGATCACTGTACACACGTGCACATCCACTTCAGAAAGTGAAACACTTAGGGAGTGATCCTTTGTTTACTGGTTTGAGCACAAACCCCTAAAATTTGTATGATGATTTATATGTTTTGAGATGAGTGATTCTGGGTGCTAGTTTGACTTGAGAGAGCATTGGTAGTTTGTTTGATTTGTTTGCTTAGTTTTAGGATTGCATAGGTTGTTTATTTGCTAGGGACTAGCAAATATTTAAGTTTAGGGGTGTGATAATTGTCCAATATTCATATGTTTTTACCTCCAAACACATGCTATTATTGAAGTTTCTTAGTATTTAGTGTGGGCACAAATGTAGTTTTGTAGGTATTCCATGTTGGGAGCAAAAAAGGGAGAATCTTGATGGAAAAACGCATAAAAAAACAAGCGGATGAGCTAAATGCAAACTCGGAAGATGGTTCAAGGAAAATGGAAGAAATTAGCTTTATATAAAGTTGACACCAATTTCAAGTGATCATATCTCATTCTTATGAGCTCCAAATCTAGTGATTCGAAGTGGAATATTTAATTTCAGGAAGAGAACTTTCCAACAAGATCAATTGCAGCTCATTTGGAGGTCTGTAGCGTCCTGTAGAGCATTTGAAAGATGAGATGTCCAAACAGACCCGTCAAGCGAAGGTCAGGCGACCGACAACACAAATCAGGCGATCGCCTGACCCCAGAACCTAATTGTTGAAGAATTGTTGAGCAAGAATAGGGAGTAATTTCTTTATCTCTTTGGTTGTTTTGGTAGATGCATGATTGCTAGGTGATGCAATTATGAATGGTTGTTGGTTATGCATGTATAGTAACGTTTCTTGAGCTTCAAGAAGGAATAGGAAGTTAGAGTCTCTATCTAGTTCCCTGCACCTACCTAGGTTGATAAAATATTTGAGAGAGTAGTTCGTTGAACTGATCATGGGAAACTGTTAGATATCCTAGAATTAGTCCGAAATGGTAATTTAGGATATTAGGAGGTTTCACTTGGACAACCCTAAGGCTTCCATTATTGATGCAATTGGGAAACACTAGTTTGGTCAATAATGGAAAGGATAACTCTACCCTAGTAAGTTAGAGTTTGAATACTATCCATCTCCTCTATCACTGTATGATTTTCAACCATACATATTACTTAGTAATCATCAACCCTAAACAACTAAGGGGACCTTTATCATTGAATTAAACAAAAACATTCAGGTTTATTGCTTTTGAGTCTAGTTTAATTTTAGATTTTCTCTTAATTACTTGTTATTGTTAGCATATTTAGGTTACATCTCATTCACCACTTCATTATATCTCGATTGTTTTAAACTTAAAAATACCAAAAATATTGTGTTTAACTGTTTGTCATTAATTATCATCAATTCCCTTGGGTTCGATCTCACTCACCCTACTACAATTGCAACCTACACTTGAGGGAGAGTTGGGCATTATAAATATTATTTGTCAGTTCAATTTTTGACATTAGCAGTCAGCAAGGCATATCAGCTGAGTTCCTTCAACATTTTACTTCTATTCTTGATGCTTCTGATTCTACTTTGGGTCCTGACCCTTCTATTGTTGTGTGTGGCAAGGTCTTGTCAAATGAGGAGCAATAATGGCTTGAAGCTGAAGTTTCTTATGACAAGGTGAAAGCTGTTGTGTTTGGTATGTCTATACACAAGGCTCTAGAAGCGGATGACTTCACAGTTTTCTTCTACCAAAGACATTGGGATCTCATAGGTAAGGAAGTCTTTGATGCTGTCAGGTTCTGTCTGGTTTCAGGTAGACTCCCTAGGGCTCTCACTGCCACTTTACTTTGCTTGATTCCTAAAAAGCCTAATGCTTCTACTCCTAGGGACTTCAAGCCAATTGCATGCTGATGTGTTCTTTATAAGATTATTGCTAAACTCTTGACTTCAAGACTACAACCAATTCAACCCTCAGTGGTTAGCCTCTCACAGGGGGCTTTTGTCAAGGGTAGGGTCATTGTTGATAATATCCTGCTTTGTCATGAGTTAATTCGGGGATATTTGAGTTCTCATGTTTCTCCTAGAATGCTGCTTAAAATAAACTTAAACAAAGCATTTGACTTTGTTTCTTGGTTTTTCTTGGAGAAGTTTGTCTCTCTACTGTGTATTCCTCCTGTGTTCCTGGATTGGATTATGCTTTGTGTTAAATCCCCTAAGTTTTCGTTGGTGATCAATGGTTCTGTTGAGGGTTATTTCAAAGGCACTAGAGGGCTTAGACAGGGTGATCATTTGTCTCATTCCTTGTTTGTTATTGTAATGGATTGCCTTTCTCGTTTGTTTTCTAAGCTGTACACAGAAAAGCTTGTCAAATTTTGTCAAATTTCATCCAAAATGTGTTGCCATTGAACTTTCTCATCTATTCTTTGCTGATGATAACATGATTTTTCTCATGCATCTGAGTATTCTGTTGTCAATCTTAAACATGGCCTGGACAGCTTCTCGGCTGATTCTAGTCTATCTATCAACCCTCAGAAAAGTAAGTTGTTTCTTGCTGGTGTCTCTCATGCCCTCTCTGGTAGAATTCTGGATGCTCTGAATATGTCAATTAGTTCCTTTCCAATTAGATATTTAGGTGTTCCTTTGGTTGGTTCCAGTGTTCTAGCTAGCCATTGTATGCCTCTAGTGGAGAAGGTACTTCAGCTTCTAGATCCATTGTTTGTCAAATATCTCTCTTATGCTGGGCGTCTCCAACTAGTTAAGGTTATTATATATAGCATAAAAATTTATTGGGTTGCAGTTTTCCCAATATAATTCAGTCAAAATCTAAAGCATTTCTTTGGTCTGGGGATCCCAAGTCTAAAAAAAGAACAGTAGCATGGGACTTGGTCTGTTGTCCTAAAAGCAATGGAGGGCTGAGATTATATGAGCTTTGAAGATGGAATGATGCTTATGATGGTAAGAAACTTTGGAGGTTGCTCTATGACAAAGAGAGTAATTGGGTAAAGTGGGTTCATGCTTATTACATAAGAAGGTCTGCTTTCTGGACCAAGAGACCTGGGCATGACTGCTCTGTTGTCTGGAAGCACATTTTACAGGCTCGTGATTGTTTTAAGTCTGTTGTGTTAAATAGGTCTTGTGAAGATAATTGCAGGTTCAAAATGACAAAGACATACCTACTGTGTAATGCTTTGCCTCTTGTGGTGTATTGGAGGAAAATTGTCTGGGGTCCTAGGCATGTACCAAAAACCTCACTCATTGCTTGGTTTGCTTTTAGGAATAGGCTAGCCACCTGTGATCAAGTTGCAGTTTCAAATTCTAATATTTCTAAGCTGTGTAGTTTGTGTGGGAGTGAGGAGGAGACTAGGGATCATTTATTTTTTTGTTGCCCTTACTCTTCCAAAGTATTACTTGATTCCCTAGCTTCCGCTAAGTTGTTTCTCCACCCCGTTGGCTTTAGGACAAGTGGGTAAGTGGCTGTTGAGAGTAGCCAAAGGGAGAACCTTGAAATCTTGTTTGAGGAAGAATCTATTTGTTGTTGTGATATATTCTCTTTGGCTTGAGAGGAACGTAAAAGTCTTTAACAATATATCTTCTTCACCTGTTGCCATTGTGGAGCGTGCTATATTTTTGGTGCAGGGTAGGAATAGCTGTGTGTTTTTGGATATTTCTGTCATAGCTAGTGTATTGCCTCTGATTATGCTTGTAAGCCAGGGATTAGGTTCATCTTTTATATTTTATTTTGGGATGAGGTTTTGCCATTTTGCTTGTAGGCTCTCAACCCCTCTTATTTAAGTGTCGCTGGGCTTTATTATCAATGAATTACAGGACGGTGTGCTCCCCCTCCCCCCCCCCCCCCTTTTAAAAAAAAAAAAAAAAGAATGTTGCTGAAGGTTTCAATTTTTTTTAACAGTAATTATGTATTTATTAATTATCATCTCCACCCCTGAGGTGGGAGACAAAGGCAAAGTACACCTGGGATAGATCAGTACACCTTAAAGCCACCAAAATAGACTTTCAACTAGAGTACAAACACCATTAAGAGGTGAAAGGAAATATCAGCCAATTCGTCCAGGTATGAACCTTCAATTTTGCGCCTCTGTACGACCACCAGAAGTGGGAGATCAGCTGCACCTCATAATATTAAGAAGACTCCATTGTTTTCCTTCCATCACCAGTTTATTCCTGCTCCTCCAAATAGCCCAGGCAGTAGTACACAAAATGGCACCCCAAATTTTTCGATTTGCGGCAGGAACAAAGAGAGGTTGGATTGATCAGTGATATCACCTATGTTAACCAAGCACAAGTAAGATACTCCGCACCATCTCACAATTGCATCCCATACCTTCGAAACGACCGTGCATCTAAGTAGCACGTGCTCAGTGTTTTCTACCCGATGTTAATTTATTTTTAATAATTTCATTAATGTGGGCTATGTAACTAATGGACTAATTCTATTTGGACCGTGTCCAATATGATGGTTATTGGAATTAAGAAGTAGAATTAGAATGAGATTAGGTTTTTCCTATCATCTTCCTTATAAATAGTATGTTGACATAAACCTAGCCACCAACACACACATAACAGAAAAGAGTATGTTCGGTACCATCGAATAACGCACAGAAGGGAGAAGGAAGAGATGAAAGAAGTCACGGTTAGAGTTTGAGTTCTTCACAGAAATTAAAGAGTAAGCATGGACCGAGGTTAGTCTTAATTATTGTGTTTCATTTTGTGTAAATTAATATCATTAGGACGATCCTGTTTATGGTGGATTGACCGAAAATTATCCAACACCCCATCCTCACATAAAGGGCACATGATCGAGGGAACTGAAACGCCTTTCATGGCTAGTTGCAATAGACAGGGGAGAAAGTTTCTCCTTGCTCTCCAGATGAACATGTTAACCTTTTTAGGTAGAATTTTGCTCCACACAGTAAGAATATCAAATGATTCTGCAACAATATTATCAATAGAATCAGAGACAGACTTTGTTCGGAAAATACCTTCGGCTGACCATACCCACTACCATGAGTCCACCTTTGATTCATCCAACCTTGCCCCCTGCAAGCAAGAAATCAGATTGTCTAACTTCATTGGAGTTCCCGCAGCTCTTGGATAAGGGAAGGCCACACAAGCCTTCATTCCCGACGTATGAATCATTGGAAAAGCCGTCGAATTGCGGGCCAGCTGGTCTAAGCCCTGTAAGTTGGTTGTAACAGAGGTTCAATGTGCCCAGAAATGTTAAGTACTCTGCCAGCTGCTCGGGTATTTTCCCGGTTAACTTGTTTGAAGAGAGGTCCAACCATTCCATGTTCTTGAGATTTCCCAGAGATTGTGGGATTCGGCCACTTAGCCTGTTATGAGACAAGTTGAGTCCTTTCAGTGCTCCAAGCATTCCAATTTCCTCTGGAATGTCTCCATGAAACTTGTTCTGGGAAAGATCAATGCTCGTAAATACCTTGAAAATTTTCTGCAATACTCTCTCTGATCCTTTCATTGTTAGACTTACTGAAAATTCATACAATCGACGTGTATCTTTCATGTACATTGACGAGTCTGTAAGGTTGTTATCAACATACGCCATAGACTTGAACTTTTTGATGTACCTTCCCGGAATGTTACCAGAAAACTGATTGTTAGAAAGGTCAAGAATACGAAGCTCGTGAAAAGGATGCTTGTGGTTGCTGAAGATCCCCAATGATCCATGGAAGTTGTTTGAGCGCAATATGAGAACTTGTAGCGCAGGCAATGTCTCAACTCAACCGGGGATTGAACCGTTCAAGCGGTTTGTTCCAAGATTCAATACTTGAAGACGTTTACAGTGGGAAATGGATTCTGGAATTGTTCCCTCAAGTTGATTCTCATTCAAGTCAAGATATTCTAATCCACAATCTTTTGCAAATGTTGCTGGTATTTTCCCACTCAACTTGTTCCTTCCCAAGTTCAATACAGTTAGGCGGCTACTAGAGTTGGAAAGGCATTGTGGAATACTGGCTTCAAACATGTTGTGTGACAAGTCAACAATATTAAGTGAATTTGCTGATAGACAGATTGAAGAAGGTATCTCTCTGTGAATTGAGTTTGATATTATGTCGAGGACTTCTAGGTTTTTCCATGGAATTTGATCTAAGACCTCAATGGAATTGTAGGAAAGATTCAGATGATATAAGGAATCTCTAGATGAATCAAACATCCATTTTGGAATGTGATGAATTCTATTGTTAGATATATCTAACGAGTACAAATTGTTAGATAAGGAATTGGGGAACTCGTTGATACCAAGAGAAGGTAGAAGCAAGTTTTGAAGACTAGGAAAGGTTAAACCTGTACTAGTGGTGGAGGTCAACATATTATTACCAAGGCTTAAATAAGAGAGACGTTGAAGTTTTGAAAGCTTCTCTAAGCCACTTAAGTTATTTGATGATAAATCGAGCAGTGAAAGATTCTTTTGCTCATAAATGGAGCTTGGTATTGTACCTTGAAACTTGTTTTCTTCTAAAGAGAGAGATAGAAGGTTGGTACCGATGAAATTTGGGATAGATCCGGTGAGTAGATTACGACCAAGATCCATAGTGGTTAGTTGAGTTTGATTGTGTATCCATAAAGATATGTTTCCAGTAAGATTGTTGTTGGACAAGTCGAGATCCTCAAGTCTTGGAAATACCACGTCATGGTCGGGAATGAATCCACTAGATAGACATCCTGAAAGTCCTAATCTGCGTAGTTGGGTTAGATTGGTAAGAAAATGGGGAAACTGTCCACCTAGAAAGTTATTATCTCCAAGATCTAACGTAGCCAGATTGGATAAGTTTCCCAATGAATTTGGAATGGAACCTGACAAGCTGCAATGTTCAAGAACTAAATGTTTCAAAGATGTTGACTGGCCGATGGAATTCGGCAAATAACCTGTGGAGAAGGATCATGACAATGCAACAAATAAATGAAACTTTGAAGTTAACGAACAAATAAATTAATGACATATTATTAAGGAAATTACTAACCTGTAAGTTCCTCATTGTCCGCAAGCATTATAAGTTCCAACTTTGGTAGATTGAAGATGCCCTCCCTTTTATTCCACAGTTAACAGCACCAAAGGAAGTTAGAGTAGATAAGAAGTTAGTCAATAGATTGACTTGGATGTGTGACATGTCGATAGAGACAGACAGATTTTGGACAAGTTCTCCAAAAACACCTCTTTCCATTTGAACACCAGAGTTGAGTGAAAGATCGAGATACTCCAAGTTAGAGAGATGAGAGATTGTGGATGGTACATGACCATAGAAGGTTGACCAAGAGAGATCAAGGTATTTGAGGGCAGTGAGTCGTCCCAACTCAACTGGAATCTAGGAGCCCAAGAAATCATTAGAAGCGAGGTTGAGGGTTTGGAGATGGAGGAGGTTGAAGAGAGTAGAGTTCGGAGGAAAAGAACCTTGAAGTTGGCTGCAGCTGAGGTCTAGACCAATGACATGCATGGTGGATTATTTCTTTTCAATCCATCATAAAATAGGATTGTTCTAACAAAATTAATTTGCACAAATTAAATACAATAATTAGGATTAATCTCGGTCCATGCTATTCTTTGATTTTTTTTTAGTAGAACTCAAACTTTAAGTGTGGCTTCTACCCTCTCTTCCTTCTCCCTTTCGTGCGTTCTTCGATGGTGTCATACACTATTTTTCTATTATGTGTATGGTGGTGGTGGTGGTTAGGTTAATGTCAACACCCACTATTTATAAAGGAGAGAGTAGGGAAATCTAATCTCATTCTAATTCTAATTCTTAATCTCAATGGCCATCATATTAGGCTCAGTCTAATTAGAATTAGCATATTAGTTACATGGGCCACATTAATGAATTTATTAAAATAATTTAACAATCTCCCACTTGGTTCATGTGACGACTTGACGATTCAAACCCATAAGTGCGCACTTTACATTGAAGCATTCAAGTCATCATCTTTAACTGAA
>JBBYHH010620663.1:0-10508 GCA_038382905.1 Daphne laureola
TTATATTTTGCTGCACTTTTGATATTCTGGTCTGTATAACTATATTCTGGAAGTTCTGACCCAACGAAGTGGGCTGGACTTCCTTCTGCTATATCTATTTCTGCGTGATTTTATCTGCACACGTGATTATCTGTTAAACCACTAACGTGTCTCGGGTGCAGGATTAGGGCTAGTAAGACGCCTAAAAACTGTAACTCGTTAGAAATATTAAAATAAAGGAATTTTTTTTTGAGGAACGGGTTTTTGGGATCAAAACCTTTTTAAGATAAATCCGGTTCACCGACCACCGCCCGGTTCCACCGACTTCCGCTTCCGTAATAGTTTCCGCCACACCGGGTACGAGGGTGGTGGTGACAAGGAATGTTCCTCGGATTCATGCTATTGGATCGAGTCATATATGCAAACCCAATGAAGATAAAAGCTCTCATGAATACAAAAACCCCAACTTCCATCAAAGATGTACAAAGGTTACTCGGGTGAATAACAGCTCTGAGCAGATTCATATCAAGGTACGGAGACAAATGCAGGCCCTTCTTTAAATTTTTCATCATAGAAAGAGCCGAGCCTGGAAGGATCGGGGTCGCCAAGGGTGAGAAGTTGACAAAATAGCAAAAGGCAGTTCAAATGGCCAATTTCATATGGAGCCCCGAATGCCAGAACGCATGGGAAGGCATAAAAGCATACTTTGAAGAAATGCCAACCCTAAGACAACGGACCGAGGGCAAGCCTTTGATAATATATTTGGTAGTTGGGGAAAAAGCAGTGAGCTCGGTCCTAGTTCAGGAGAATGAAAAAGGACAGCAATGGCCAGTCTATTATGTAAGAAAATCCTTACATGGAAGAGAAGTCAGGTACCCAATACTGCAAAAGGTAATCTATGCCCTCGTCCTCTCAGCCGAAGGTTAAAAATTTATTTCCTAGGATACACTATATCGGTTTGAACCAATCTACCCATAAAAGATATCATGAGGAAAATAGATCATTCTGAGAGATTGGCCAAATGGTGCATCGAGCTATCGGAATACGAAATCATGTACGAAGCCAGAAAAGCCATCAAGGCCCAAGCATTAGCAGATTTTATAGCTGAACTACCCTACGAATCAGATGATCAGACTCCCAAAGCCATGAACTATCCAGTATGGACTCTAAATGTAGATGATGCCTTCGGGGAAGAAAAGCAAGGAGCAGGACTAGTACTCTAGTTCCCCGAAGGGATGAAGGTTACTCGATCCATCAAATTTACTTTACCAGTTACAAACAATGTGGCCGAATATGAAGCCTTCATATCAGGGCTAGAGTTAGTCAAAAGAACGGGCATTCAGTCTCTTACTGCGTACAGTGATTCAAACCTATTAGTTCATCAAATGAATGGAGAGTATGAAGTCAAGGAACAGAACCTAAGGAAATACGTGGACACAGCCAAAAGACTAACAACGGAATTTAAGCAGCTACACATAGAAAAGATCCATCGGGCGATGAACGCCGAAGCCGACTCACTTTCCATATCTGAGCAATATAATGAAGAAAGAAGCCAATCAAGTATACACTTAATTTGAGTTCTGAACATCACCTCCGGGTGGCGTCTTTCGTATTGGAAATTCTTAACCAAAGGCATATTACCCGAAGAAATGACAAAAGAAACAAGAACCTGAAGGCAATCAGGGAAGTTTGTGGCCATCGGGGACAACTTGTATAGGAGAGGTTTCATCTCCCCCTTACAAAAGTGCATCAGGGAAGAAGACACTAAGGAGATTCTAACTGAAGTCCACGAAGGAACCTGTGGATCGCATATCAAAGCAGATGCATTGGCGGCAGTTATTCTAAGGCAATGATACTTTTGGCCAAACATGAAAGAGCAAGCCCAAAAATTAGTAAACAAGTGCCAGAGGTGCCAAGAAGACGCCCACATCCAAAGACTACCATCCGAACTTATAAGCTCAGCAGATTACCCGATCCCATTTGCAATTTGGGGAATCCACCTCATTGGAGCATTACACATGGCACCCGAAGGATTGATGTGTTGTGTAGTTGATGTTGATTATTTCACAAAATGGATTGCAGTGGAACCCCTGGCCAGTATTACCGCCGAAAACATACGACAAATCGTATGAAAAAACATCATATGTAGGTTCGGGTGCCCGAAGGTTATCATCGCGGACAATGGATCATAGTTCACTGACTCCGGGTTCCAAGACTTCGCAGAAGAGTTCGGCATTAAACTCCACTTTTCACCTGTAGCACACCCACAAAGTAACGGGCAAGTCAAAGTCTCAAACCAAACCGTTAAATAAGGTTTGAAGAAAAGATTGGGAAAGTCCAAGGTAAAATGGCCCAGTGAACTCCCACATGTCCTTTGGAGCTACTGGACCACCCCCAGGACAGCCACCGGGGAGACCCCTTTTGTACTAACATACGGAACTAAAGCATTGATCCCCATAGAAGTAACTTATCCATCCCTCCAGGCCAAGCATTCCAAG
This sequence comes from Daphne laureola, assembly GCA_038382905.1. NCBI lineage: Eukaryota > Viridiplantae > Streptophyta > Magnoliopsida > Malvales > Thymelaeaceae > Daphne > Daphne laureola. Next base: position 2,478 of record JBBYHH010620663.1, read on the forward strand.
AAGTTCAAAAATGAAAAAGGGTTAAGGACTAACCTGGATTTGCTCGAAGGCAGGATAGAGCAAGCCGAACTCAGAAGGAAAGCCTTTCAAGAAAGAACGACCATGTCCATCAATCCAAAAGTAAGGTCAAAAGGAATAACAGTTGGAGATTTAGTCCTAAGGAAAATGAAGTTGATGTCAAGAAGATCCAAAGGAGGACTATTCGGGGAAACATGGGAAGGACCTTTTGAAGTGAGTCAGGAAGATAAAAAAGGAGTATACAAACTTTGGGATAAAGAAGAGAGAGAGCTCAAACGTTCTTACCACTTTGAAGCACTAAGGAAATTTTACGTGTAAATGACATGTTTTCGAAAGATCCAATAAAAACAAAGGAGAGGATGTAGGCTTATGCCAAATCTCTATAAAAATCAATGGCTCAAAAGTACTATGTTCATTAACAAAAGGACAAAGCTCGAAGGCCATTAACAAAAGAACAAAGCCCGAAGGTCATTAACAAAAGAACAAAGCTCGAAGGCCCAAAACAAATGTAACCTAAGATTATGACTCAGAAGGGTTGGCTGTATGAGGTTGCTCAGGAGGAAAGTCTGAAGGTTCAGGGGTTACTGGCTTGGATGGGATCGAGGGTCGCATGAAGTCCAGGCTAAACCGAGAAGGGTGCAAGTTATACCGCTCCTTGGCATTAAGACCAGAAAGATCAACCTCTGGGTTGAGGTTTACTATCTGTCTCCGGGATAGGCATAAGCCTTCATGAAATTTCCCTGCGGCCTGAATGACCACATCCTTTATTTTCTGGCCAAACCCAGAGATCTTCTCAGAAGCTTTCTTCACCTTAGCCTCAAGCCCGTTGATCTTCTCTTAAAGCTCTTTTCTTCAGAATCATAGACTTGCTTCTGCAGAAGTTTCACTTTATCCTTCAGTTCATAAGCTTCGTCTTCACTGGCCCTCAAGCGAGCCATTCGGGAAGCTATCACTTCGGCCAAAGCCTCTTCAGCCTTAGCAAAAGCTGCTACCTCAACGTCAGTACCCCTTACAAGTAGAAGCTAGGCCCGAACCTCATTGACTAGAGCTCGAATGACTTAGATGTACTTACTCTTCACCCCAAGACTTGTTCATAAATATTAATCCTTTAGATCATCTTGGTAATAACTGACAAAGCCTGAGTCGCCCTGAGCTCAGCTTGAAACTGAATAGAGCTGGTAGCCCAAACCAGTTGGGCCACCCATCCGGTCACACAATGGATCTGTAATCAAAACCACTTCAGCACTAGAAATAGAAGCTAATAGAGAAACAAATGAAATTACCTGAGTAGCCTGAACCACCACCTTGGAAGCCATCACATCCAGGTCTGGGAGGAGAGTTTGGAGGTTATCCATAGTCTGGGCTGTCATGATCTCCCTCCACAGCTCCGGAGCCATGACCCTAGCTTCTTCTCCATCCAGAAGACTTTGGTCCTCATGGACCAACCAACCAGGTTCCCAAAGGATCATATCCATACCCAAGTGCTGGAGCTCGGCATCCCTCTGTTGATGCCTTTGCTTCTCTCTAATCCGGACCTAGAGTGCAAAAATTAAAATGGGACAAGTTGTGAAGAGGATCGTCCCCGAACATCCGGCTCAAGTTATAAAAGATTGGCCAGAAAGGGAGAGACTTCAACTTAACTGATATCCTATCCTTACCTAACATGTACTCCATCGGGAGTACATCCTCGGGTGCCTCACCAGCAGGGATGAACTTTTTGTATTTCCCCCTTGCGATCTTCCTCCTCTTTGCATCAAGAGCCTCAATGGACTCATAGACCTAATCACAAGTGACACTAGCAGGGATATGGAAAATATTCTCACCCGAAGCTCTAGGATGGGGGCCTTCGTCTCCTGAGTCTCCATGACATTCAAGTTCAGGCACTTCTGAAGCACAATCAGGGGCATCCTCTACTCCTGCCCCAGCAGGAACACCCAAACCAGAACCCTTCTTCCTCTTCGGGGACCTGTTTAGAAGTGGGTTCGGCCTCTCCTTCGCCGAAGCCTAAGCAGGCGGAGCATCTACGGTAAACCAAAAGATATCCTCAAAATTGATATCCTCGTACGAAGAGAAGCTCATCTTTGCAAAAGACAAAATAAATTAGAGTTAAGACTAAAGGTGAACAAAAGCACCAAGGATAGAAAAGAAACCTTTGAAAAACTTCTCATGAGATATTTCCCAACGGAGACACCGAACCAAGGCTACATCTCAAGTTAATGGAGGACAAGCCTGAACCCTAAGAGAACTGAGGTCACCCTTTATTAATTTGAGGTACGTAAGAACACCATGGGTAACCAAACGCCAATGGAGTGGCACCGAAAATAATTCTCCAGGATCATCGCCGAACCAGTTGACTAATTGACAAAGTGTATTGTGGAACTTGCTGTAAGTTTCCTTTGAGATTGGGTCATTGAGAAGATGCCAAGGCACTTTGACATCGAGAAGATCCCCAACCTCCCAGACAGTCTGAAGTTTCCAGGAGGGATCGGGGTGTATAAAGAAGAATTCTTTATGCCAACCTTTGCAGCTGGTTGGACATTTCCAAGCAAAGTTGTACTTTATTGTGGACGTTCCTCGGGGCTCGAAGTAGTAGAAACAACTCCGAGCCTTGGTCATTATTTTGTAATATTGGAGAAATGTTGGAAGGATAGGAGATACCCCGAATGCACCACAAAGGGTGAGAAAAGCGTTTATATGACTGTAGGTGTTGGGGCTGAATTGGTTGACTGCTACCCCATGTGCTTTGCCCAGATGACGGAGTAAAGGATGCGGAGGAAAACGAATCCCGCACTCAAGATGGGCCTTGAAGACAACCATCCAACCAACTCCAGGTTCATAAACTTTACAATTATTCATAGGAACCCGAGAAGGGATGGACCGGGGTTAAAAATAGGTTGATTGCAACTCCCGAACCAAGTCCGGAGTGGCCTTACTTTTAAAATGCTTGACATCGGCCCAATAGCCCTCGGGCATGACACCCTTTACCTCTAGAAGGCATTGGTCTGAAGGATGAGTGGTAGAAGAAGGAGGAAAATAACCCATTTACCTTGAATCACGGGCCTGAAGAAGCTGACTCGAGCAGATGGACCGAACAAAATGGAACTCTGAGCAACCTGATCAATCACCGCTTTGTGATGGTAATAGAAAACAACTTCCGCCGGGACTTCGTCGGAAGGATCAGGAGCATCATCTAACCTCCGTAAAAATTCCGATAAGCTGATTTCAACAACTCGACCGCCGCGCCACCGTCGTCCCTTAAAGAAATTAGCCACCTTCTGGAGAGTAGGATGATCCGTTATTAGAGATCTTAGAAAAGCACAACAAAGAGCTAGACAAGCGAGAGAGAGAAGCAAGAATGAGGAGTGAAAATTCCAAATCCTTCCTCAAGTATTTAAAGGGAGTCTGGTAATATGAAACGTCGCTAGAAGATCAATCCACACCGTTGATCAAAAAAAGTACCCCGAGATTCATGCCATAATTAAATCACCATTACCCAGAGGAAATCATTTGACATACCATCTAAACTGCTATTAGCCGGAGGAAAGCTTCCTTAATTCACACAAAACCATCGTTGCCCAGAGGAACGCATCCGAGAATCAAAGGGGGGCAATCTCAAAGGCCCTAATATTCAAATGGTCGGATGCACATGCATCCGGGAATCAAAGGGGTACAATCTCAAATGCCCCAATATTCAAACGACCAGATGGACATGCATCCGTGAATCAAACGGGGGCAATCTCAAAGGCCTCAACATTCAAATGGATGGATGCACATGCATCCAGGAATCAAAGGGGCGCAATTTCAAAGGCCCCAATATTCAAATGTCCAAATGCACATGTATCCGGAAATCAAAGGGGGGCAATCTCAAAGGCCCCAATATTCAAATGGCAGGATGCACATGCATTCGAGAATCAAAGGGGAGCAATCTCAAATGCCCCAGTATTCAAATGGCCGGATGCACATGCATCTGGGAATCAAAGGGGGGAAATTTCAAAGGCCTCAATATTCAAATGGTTGGATGCACATGCATCCGGGAATCAAAGGTGGGAAATCTCAAATGCCCCAATATTCAAATGGCCGGATGGACATGCATCCGGGAATCAAAGAGGGGCAATCTCAAAGGCCCCAATATTCAAATGGTCGGATGCACAGGCATTTGAAAATCAAAGGGGGGCAATCTCAAATGCCTCAATATTCAAATGGTCGGATGCACATGCATCCGGCAATCAGAGGGGGGCAATCTCAAGAACCCAGATCTCAGAATACCTCATACCGGACTTACGACCTAGAGTTTTTCTAGTTCTCCAGATCACCGCTCGGGGGGACCTAATGATCGATAGGCCCAGATTGGGCCTACTTGACCCAAAAAAGCCCGTACAGAAGGTTAGTCACCAACCTAGGAGAGAATGACCATTAAAAACCTCTAAGACCGTACCACCCGGATATATAAGCATACTGATCAAGGACATGCCCTCAACACATTACCACCTGATGACCTGCCTCCAGGATATATTTTCCACCTGTCCTCTGATACCAACCGCCTCCCTCCTATCAAAGTATTATGAATGTGCCACTCTATTAGACAAGACTATATAAGCCTACATCAATCCTTCATTCAAGGTAACTATTCATTCTGCCCAAGGTCTTACACATTCTCTTTGCTCACCCATTATACTGACTTAAGCATCGGAGGACCCACCATCGAGAAAAGCTCTGGTGCGGTCTACAGATTATGTTGCTTGCATAGGTGGACCTGGACTATCAAGAGAATGAAGATTAACGTAACCAAAACCAGGGGCAGAAGTTAAAGAGCGTGGTGATCCCCACCGAAGGACTGCCACCAATGATGTGTTTGTAAATTTTGGAATTAATTAGGGTACACTTGTAGTTTTTTTAAGATATTGATGTTAAAACGAATATTAAATCCAGAAATTTTTGTCATTTTACAATTTTAACGGTTGAGAAAATGGTAAAAGTAACGATAGGACTAACAGTGCACATGATTGAAACTTATAGGACCAAAGTGATATAAATTCTTAAAACGAGACTCAAATGGGACAAACATGAAACTTAAGATACTATGGGCGGAGTTTACTCGTTCTCTCTAGTCTAGACTAAAAATAAGCTTTCTAGGTTGAGTTCTATTTTACTTTATTTTCTTTAGTTAGTGCCTGTTTTAATCATAAAGGCACTACATTAGGTTGATAACTCTATCAAAAAATTATATGCACTCATCTGGTTTTAATATTTATGTGTTTGTTTGTTTAATAACTCTATCAAAAAATTATGTTTGTTAATCAACACATTGATACTCATCCCATCAAGACATTGATAACTGTTATCTGCAGAATTTACTTGATGAGTGCATATTATTGTATATATTTTACCTCAATTTTGCATAAAAACTCAACTAAATGTTATGTTCTTATTAGTTTGCGCAAGGATTTTGCAGGATTCTACTTTGAGAGGTATTAGAGCAAAAATGAGGAGTTCAAGGCTAAATTATCAAGATAATGGAAATTGAAGGAAAATTAGAGTGAAAGATGGAAGCAAAGGCCTAAAGTGACACAAGGAAGGAGTTTTGAGCCAAAAGTGGACAACTAAAAGAAGCTGACGGGCAAAAGGACAAGTTAGACCCATATGTGGAATACCTAGTCCATATTTGACTAGGTTTCAACGTGAATAAAGAGAAGCAGTACGCATAGATAGATTCATTTGGCCAGTTCGTGTGTTTAGAGAGTAAGGACACAAGCTGAGTAAAACTGGGGAAATTTGATCACCGTTTTTCATCTTAAAAATTCAGATTTCATTGTTTTATTATTTCTTGTCATTGAACATGTTTAGTGGCTAGTTTTATCAATACTTTCTAGGATTATTTTGTGAAGGTTGATTGTAGGATTTGACACTTTATTTCTACATATTATTACTCTGGGATGCTTTTTTAATTACTTGAAACATTGATGCATTACTGTCTTGATCACATAATATTTGTGGTTTATTTTTGTTCGATAGAGAAAAATATTACTAGACCATAGACTAATTAGGCTAGACACGTTATAGAGCGATGACTTTCCACAGGTTCTAGGAAGAATATAGATCATCAAAAATAATTATGGTGGAGTGATGGCTATGCTTTAATCACTTAGGTGGACGTTCGATAGCGGACACTTAGAATTGATACATCTTCTTACAAGTTGAGAATAATAATTGAATGAAAAAATTAGAGTGTTAAATCTGAAGGTCAAGTGGATCAGAAATTCTAGGAAGTAGCTTAGTCTATTGATTTCTTCACTCTTACAGTTTCTGTTAATTAGTTCATTAGTTAATTCAACCAATCCCAAAATCAATCAATCATTCATCTCTTTTATTTTTATTAATTATTACACAAATTTCTAGAATCACAAGTCCATGTGGATTCGACCCGGTACTCACCAGTTTATTACTTGTCTGACCATCGTACACTTGCGATGTTGCGACCAAGTTTTTTATATCATTACCGGGGACTTGTTTTATTTCTTGTCTTTTTGTGTTTGGATTGGTTTTTATTTATTTATTTATTTCTTCCGTGTTTCCGGAATTTTCAGGACGTGCATGCCCAGAACCTCTTGATGCTCTGAGTTGCTATTTGATCTAGAAATCAGAAGAACAGAGTGTGGACAAAGGAAAGAGAAAAAAATCGCAGACCAAGCAGCAGCTGAGCTGAAGCGTTTAAGGGCACAAAATGCACACTTTTCCAGATGAATGGCAGAGCTTGAGCAGAGAGAAGCTGATAGGAAGCAAGATGAAAATCCTCCACCACCTGCTAACAAGGCTATCAAAGATCACTTCCAGCCAGTACTTACTAAATATTATAATGGCATTACAAGACCTGAGGTGGCACCCGGATTTAGCATCGCTTCTGGGCTTATCACTTTAGTCCAAAATTCTCAGTTTGGGAGAGCTCCTAATGAAGATCATAACCAGCATTTGGCAAATTTTCAAGAGCTATGCGATACTCACAGGACACAAGGAGTGACTCCAGAGAAAATTTGGCTCATGTTGTTCTCATTCTCGTTGTGAGATAAGGTGAAGACTTGGTTGCTATCAATCAAAGAACCGATGGAGACGTGGGCAGGAGGTAGCTACTAAATTTCTCATTAAGTTCTTTCCACCTGGGAAAGCTGCTAAAGTTAGATAAGAGATTAGTACCTTTCAGCAGCACAATTTTGAATGTTTGCACGAAGCATGGGAAAGGTACAAAAAGCTATTATGAAAGTGTCATCATCATGGGTATGAAGGATGGGTACAGGTGGAGATGTTTTACAATGGACTATCCATGCAAACAAGGTAATTTGTAGATGCCGCTTCGGGAGGTACATCGATGAGTAAGAGCTTCAGAGATGATTTTAACTTACTTGATGAGATCACAACCAATACTTATCAATGGCCATCTGAGAGCATGGATAATAGGAATGGAGTCCATCAGGTAGATCAACTCATGCAAAGTCAAGCACAAATTGTAGCACTGGTTAATCAAGTGAAGGAAAATCAAGATGCAGAACAGGTGAATTGGGTAGGCCAAAATAATTATGGCTACAGGCAGTAGGTGCAAGGTGGACAATATAGACCCCAGAATAAAGGAAACTTCCAAGGGAACTATCAAGCTCAATGAAACTACCAACCGCGCGGGAATTACAAATCTTTGGAGGATACTTCTATGCAGATGATGGCCGATAGGCCCCAACCAAGTCACTAAGGCCCCAAATGGGCCTATAAACCCAAGAAACCCCAAAAGAACGCTCAAGTCAGAAACCCAGGAAAGGAGGCCCATTAAAAATGGCTGAGGACACCACACCCGAATGCATACATCCGCAAACTGAGGTCATGCCCTCAGCACATTATACCCGATGGCCTGCATTCAGGACATATTTTCCACCTGTCATCTGACACCAAACCACCTCTTTCCTATCAGAATATTATAGATGTGCCACTCTATTAGACAAGACTATATAAGCCTACATCATTCCAACATTT
>JBBYHH010620774.1:0-10508 GCA_038382905.1 Daphne laureola
TCACCATCCATCAGTGGTAACTATAACATCTTTCCCTCTTAATCACACTTATCCTTTCAGACAGAATCCTCTAAGTCTACCCGGACTAATTCATATACGGAGGTGTAACCAACACCACTAACCGGACCACACTCAAAGCTTAACAACAAACCAAACACAAAGAAATACCATCTCTTTCACCAACATACAACGGCTTCCAGAAGTACAAAACAAAAAATTATTACACAAATAACCAATAGTACCCGATATAACATTCAATCTATCACTATCTAATCTCACATTAAACTCACTAAACTTACATTAAATGAAACATTCTCGAACCACCGTCTAATTAGCGGGAGAGGTAGTTTAAACTACCTTCCAGGGCTTTTCAGCGTCCTGTCCTCCGGGTACATCTTGTTGCACCTAGAGTCAGCTACCGGTTTCCTTTCCCGACAACTCTAGACAGTACCGAGTTTTAATACTACCTAATACTCATGCCAACTTTACCTTGGTTATCCCGACCTAACTTGCCAACTACTCCCTACGGTCTCGACCCTCCCCCACTGGTTTGGGGTCGAACCATTATTAATGCAATCTGATTCTCATAACCTCAATAGGCGATGAGCTTCAACTCATTTCTACGGTCAGAACTATTCATTAAGACTCCAAGATTACACCCTACAAACATACACCCAACTTAGAATCTTTTCTAAGTTTTAAACTCATTACCTCAACTGTACCAGATTAGTAACTCCAACTACCAGTTCACCAAATTACAACACCAACAACCTGCAAATATCACAGAATTGCTCAACAACCAATATCAGCTAACTACACAACTTCCACCAAATCAATCAATACATGCTTCTCCACAAACTTTCAGTTCTCTATGCTATTGTCACCAGACCAACATCAACAGATCATCACACAAAACACCACAACAACCCATAAAACAACTCTCAACATCTTCAAAAGATGCCTCTTAATTTCGGTCTCCCTTGCCCGATTTCTAACGGGGTGGAATCCTCATTTCCTATCCCCAAAATGCAACCCTTTCCAACTACGAGTGTTCAACATTGATGATATTCACATCAAGAATAAGATATGACATAACAGTCGACTTCTTACAACAGCCAGCAGCAGTATTTCCTAATGGCTCTGTAATGTAAATGCAATGCATGATGCAAACTATTCAACCTTAATATCTCAATTCCAAACATTGAGATCATCAAGATATTACACATATCAAATATGTTTAAATAGATAATCCACTACTCCATTTTCCATTCCAAAATAGTTATCGTGATGAGTTGTCCAGCTCCGCACTGAACTATCCTGGACTGAATAGATAGAATAGGGAATTACCCGCCTAAATAAACCTAATATGAGTTCCAGAAGACTAGTTCTGGAAAACCTGCTCTGATACCAAATTGTTACCACCACCCCCGGCTGGACCTGGAAAGGTGCACGTGCCGAGCGGGAGTGGGGGTGTTGGGAACTGGCGACACGCCTAAACTCAACTTAATTAACCTAACACGGTCATCTTGGCACAACGGATCCACTTAGAACCAAACTCGGCTACAAACATATAAATGAGCATAAGCTCGAAACACAAACATCTAATAATATCTTAGCACAACGGAATAATACAATAACTATGATGCTTTCTACTATACATACATATGACCTTTACAACTACATAACCCATTCTACTATGATGGAATACTTAGTAGTCCAACAGGGTTGAGTGTACCAGACTCCTACTCCGAAACTGGATATTGTTGCTGCTGAAAACAACCAGAAATAAACAATACCATTAGTAATAACCCTAAAATATATATATAGTAGTCTCCAAATGTCCTAAATGACCCTAGACAGATTGGTCATGTTAGGATATTGAAAAAGGGGTAAAATGGTCTTAACATAGCCCCCAAATCCGGATAAGAATGTCTAACCTCCAGGAGAGAGAAGATTATGGGTGGGTGTACGAGGTGCCATACTACCTCAATGAACTTGCCTCATGCCTAATTTTGTAGGGAAACATTCTTCCCAGTAGATTCGCCTGGAACTCGCACAAGGTCTTCAAAAGGTTCCTAAATCGTTGCCTCAAGGGTGCCAAGACTAGGGCCTGGTCTCCTTGGTGGTGTTAGTTGGAGGCCCATAAACTGGCGCCTAGTCTCCAGCATGGCGCCTCCACTGGAACGTTGGTCCGAATCCTACTTAAACCATGCCTTAGTAGGGCATGAGTATGAGGTGCCAAAATGGTGCCCTAAAGTGGCGCCCTTCTACCTTTGATTTGGCTCATCATCTTTACAAATTATGCAATTTGGCCCTGATGGTTTTCATAAAAGAATGGATGGTGAGCTGGCTAACACCCGCGCTTCCATTCGTAACCTGGAGACCCAAATTGGACAACTTGCCAACTCCCAAAAAACTCTTAACAAAGGGAAATTCCAATCAGGCACCGAGCCAAGCACTCAGGAGCAATGTATAGTGTTTCATGTAGTGATGTTGAGAAGCATAAACCATTGGTTGAGAAGGAGAGTGAAAAGAAGAAGCAAGGCAAGGAAAAGGTAGTAGTAGTTAACATGGACTTAATAGAAGCGTCATATGAGAATATTGCCTCTGAGGGAGGTTCTGGAGGTCGAAGCAGTAGAAACCATCAATTACCCTACCCATGGAGACTCCAAAGGAAGCATGATGAAGAATACTTTAGTAAATTTCTGAAGGTATTCAAGGAAGTCGAAATCAACCTACCCTTTTTGGAGGCTATTAGGGAAATGCCTAAGTATGCCAAATTCTTAAAGGATCTCCTAACCAAGAATAGGTGATAAATGGACAATGAATTGATTGTCATGAAAGAAGAGGAAAGTGCAGTCATACAAAAGAAACTCTTGACCAAACTCAAGGATCCAGGTAGTTTTACTATATCTTGTGACATTGGACCCTTTCACTATGATAAGGCTTTATGCGATCTAGGAGCGAGCATCAACCTCATGCCTTGGTCCGTATGCCAAAAAATGGGTTTGGGGGAAGTTAAATCCGCTTCAATCTGCCTTCAGTTGGAAGACAGATCATTTGCATACCCAAAGGGAATAATTGAGAATGTTATAGTAAAAGTTGACAAGTTTTATTTCCCAATCAATTTTGTCATCCTTGACATCGATGAAGACACTCGAATGCCAATCATATTTGGGACACCATTTCTTGCCAGTGGAAAGGAAATGATTGATGTCAAGAAGGGATGCTTGACACTCAAATTAGCTGATGAAGAAATCCAATTTAACCTCGAGGACACTAAGAAAGTCTCTAATGGAGAACTAGTAGAGTGTTTTGGTCTTGATCAATATGAGATGAGGATGATAAAAGATAAAGAAAGGAAGGAGAAAGTCAATAGGGAAGTCAAGGAGAGACAACATTTGAGAGAGACAAATCTACACCACCAGGATGACTTTGATTGGACAATGACACAGACAGAAGATGAACAACAAGAACTTCAGGGGCTTCATGTTCTTTCAATTTGTGAAAGAGCGTGGGCACTCCAGCCCCTCACCGATATAATGGAGGAAGAATGCTCTATTACTGAGGTCCCGAAAGAATGCTTGAGCGAGAAGAATGATCTAGGACAACCTCTTAAGGTTCACATGGCTTTTGAGAGCCTGATTCAGGAACTGAGTATGACCTCTCCCAAAAATAGGAAGGGAAAATTTTGAAGAGTGATGGACATGAGACAACTGAGAGAAAACCTTGAAGATATCTTGTTTTTATTCATTTGGAAGGTTAATGAGAGGAAGTGGCATGTTTCGTGACCACCTGCACCATTTCTTACCACTCAGGGCCCTGAGCCCCCCTCTGTCGATCCTACTTGATCCTATCAATAAGGCCTAGCCAAAGGCAAACAATGTGGCGCTTGTGGAAGGCACCCCAATGTTTTATATATTTTAGTAAGTATTTAAGTTCTTGTTAAATTTGGTCTAATAAAGCCTAACCAATCCAACTGAGCTAATTGATAAAGCACAAAACATTGAGCACCACCGCACATCGAGAGCAACGTACAATCTCACTTCTATCTATTCTTGATGATTAAAAAGTATGAACATTTCTTTGAGCTTCATTATACCATTAGAAGTTGATAAAATTGCTTTGATCACCTTGTTCTTCTCTTAAGCATGTATTCTGAATGTGTGATGATGTTTGACCCAAAGCATGATATGATTAATTTTTTCCATGAATTATGAGTCGAGCATGCACTTTAATTGACTTGAGAAAATGCAAATTGAGTTTATATCTTGTATGCCATATCTAGAGCATGATATACATCACACTTGTACATACATTGTAGATACACTTAGTGCGATGCTATTTTAACACTCTTATGTATGCTTCATGACGTGCTTCAATCGGAACATGATATTTTAGCTCGAGCATCTATTTTCATATTTCTCACTACTATGACTATCTTTAATACACGAGACATGGTTGGTGTGCATCATATCGATTGTGATTTCCATGTTCTACAGTTTTACACATTCATGCCAACATGCAAGTTTCAAAGAATGTCTTGAGTGGGACATATGTAAATATCATTTTTGTGAGTCACACTCCATACCTTAGACATATGTAAATATCATTTTTGTTAAACGCAAGGAGATGGACCAATTATTCAAACTTTGTGTAAACACGGGAGCATGCAGTAACTACCCAGACCTCAAAGGTATGAAGGGGACCTATTTAGCCCCCAAGGTATGATTCTCAATTATGCTAACTTTTATATCCCCTTCCATCGGATGAGGACATGCTTTAATTTGGGTTTGGGGGGATTTGGTTGTATTGATTGAGCATGCCTTTGATGAAGTATTGAGTCTTAATCACGACCCAAGCATCTAGTTTTATCTTTTCTAGGATGTACATAATTTCTTTTAAAAAAACCCCTAAAAATTGAAAGTTTTGCTAAAAATACAAAAATCAGGAAATCTAAAATTTTGAAGGCAAATTGTATCTAGAATGTTATGGGTATGTATGTTTTCGATGATAGGATTGCATATTCTAAGGTATAGTCTAACATTTTTTAGGGACGGACCCTATTTATATTATGATTGTGGACTCTATGTTAAGCTTTGTTTTGATAGTTGTATGGTGTGAATCTAGGATTTAAGTTGGTAATTGAGCATGAAAAACTTCACATAGGAGGGCTAGAAAAATAAGTTAATGAAAGTTGTATGAATTGATATTTAGCTAGCTTGTGAATGAGAATTTTCTAAGTGGGTATCTAATACTTGTACTCTAAGTTTAGCCAATTCAGAATGATAGTTATGGTCATGGGAATCAAAATCATGTCTTGGCTTAACTTCCTCTTCTGAATGCTAGCTTAAAGTACAAGTATGCGCTTAGTCACACCTTAAGGTGTTTTAACTTGGGATGATACTTAGACATGTTTTTGGCTATATCGTATTCATGGCCTATAGTCCCTCTCCTAGGATCGTACTTTATAAATCTAGGCATCCACTCTCACACAATTTAAAAATAGGTGTTGATGGCCAATAGGCCCAAACTAAGCCACCTCGGCACAAGTTGGGCCAACTAGACCCAGAAAGCCTATAAAGACGCTTAAGTCAGTAACCCAGGAAAGGGCCCCTATTAAAAATGATCAAAGATATAATACCCGAACACATAAGCGTACAAACCGAGGTCATGCCCTCATTATATGACTCCCTGATGGCCAGCCTCTTAGATATCTTCGCCACCTGTCCATTGACACAAACCGCCTCTTTCCCACCAAATATCACGGATGTACTACCCTATTAGACAAGACTATATAAGCCCACATCATTCCTTCATTTAAGGTAACTATTCACTCTGCCCTAGGTCTAGCACATTCTCTTTGCTCACCCACTATACTGACATAAGCATCGGAGGACCCACCGCCGGGCAAAACTCTGGTGCGGTCTATAGATTTTACTGCTTGTGTAGGCTATACTACCTAATCAAGGAGATGAAGCCTAACGTGACCAAGACTAGGAGACAGAGGCCCAACAGTGTCGTGGTCCCCACTGAGGCCGCCACCAGGTGCAAAAATAGAAAAGCACCCAAGAAAATAAAAAGAGAAAATGCGTAAAAATAGAAAAACACCATAAAAAAGAGAAGGAAGTGAATAAATTGAATAAAACGTGTTGAACAATGGGAAACCCACATTCACTAGCTAAATCTCAAAGCCGAACAAAGTTCATTAAAATAGGAGTCCATGCCTTCCTCAGAAGTAATAACTGTTTGAAAATCAATGTGCCTCTTTGATTTTCACTATGCATACATGTTAAACGAATCCAAGTAGGCACAAGTTGGGCCAACCAGACACAGAAAGCCCATAAAGATGGTTAAGTTAGCAACCCAGGAAAGGGCCCTCATTAAAAATGACCAAAGATATAATACCTCTTATAGTAGGATAATATATGGTAGAAAGGTTATGACATACCATATATTATATTTTCCACTCTCTCTCTTCTCTCCCTCATCTTTCACCAATTCTAGCTCATTCTTCTTCCATGTTCTTGCTCAAATCTTCCACCAAAATTCAAGTTTAAGCTTGGAAATTAAAGGGTAAAGGTTGATTCATGAAGGAATCATGGTACTAGTAAGGTAGGGAGTTGGAAACCACTCTCCTCTTCTCTTTTTGAGCTTGACCGAATTCTTGCTTCGTTGAAGGGGACGGATTTTCATCAATCACTTCAAGAATTGTTAATGTAAGCTTGAATTAAGGATGATATTGAAGTAATTACAAGCTTTACTTCATTATTTCATTATGAATTTGAAGAATCAAGGTTAGGCTTTATAAGGTGTTCTTGAACCAAAATTGCGGGAAGGTTAAATTGATGTTAAATTAATGTTCTTGGGTGGTATTAGAGCATGTTTAATACTTGGAGTATCGATCAATTCTTCATGAATCAATGAGCTATGCTTTAGGGCTAAATTTGAGGTGGAGAATTAAAGTGTTGAATTGAGTTGAATTAATGATTCAATCATCCTCTTGGGTTATTTTTTAGCAACGTTAATGCTTGGAATAATTTGAGAATCACATCGGATGATGGTGCCCTAGTTAGGGCCGAATTGTGTCTTGAATTTATAAAATATTGGTTCAATTCCAATTGTGTTAAATTATGGATTAGGGGTATTTAGGAATTCCTAAATTGGTATAAAAAGTATGGATAAAAGTTGAGATGGTTAGTTTTGAAGATGAGGCCAAAATTGATGATGGTTTCAAAAGTTAAGGATCGATGTGAAATTGCATATGAATGATGTTGTTTAGCTGTTTAGGAGTGTAAATTGATGAAAGAAAGAGAAGGAAATATAATTTAGGATGTTTTGTTACTTTGGCCGAATTGTTGGAGAAGTTTTAAGGTTAATGTTAGTTGATGAAAAGTGAAATTTTTAATGATAATTGTGGCTAAAGTAGGGTGTTTTATGGATAAGTCAAATGGTAGTAAAGTTTGAACATATGTATCTCCATTTCCAAACTTGAGGCTGATTTGTTAAAGGTTGGAAATGGTAGGGAGTGTTTGTGAAAAGTTGCATATTTAATCATGGATGATGTCAAAGTTGGTTATTAAGTATGTAAAGAAGTTGTAGAGGAATTGGATAAGTTTTGGGCCATTTTGGAAAGTTTGTCTGAAATTGAACATAGTAGAAAAGTTAAGGATTTCTTTTGGAAGGTTAAGGGTATAACGGGAAAGATTTGACAAATTCTGGCACTTTTTCAAAAGTGGCCAGAAAATGAGGAATTGTTTAAGTGTTGGAAAAGTTAAAAAGTCAAATGCGGGATAGTTGAGGCTAGTTCTCGGGCCGAGGGTGGGGCCCGATGACTCCCGAGACAAGTTCCATGGTAAGGATAGAGGTGTGCAGGTTTTTCAAGAGTGGGACTTACAACTCCCTTATGATGACGATCTTCCATGATCACTTAGTGATTGTGATGGTTCACGATGTTATATGGCTTATGGGCTTACGAGAGATTTATGATTGATATAGATTTATGTGGTTGCTTGATCCGAGTGATTATTACTGGGAATATTACGGATATGGCTTATGCTATTCCACTATGATGAGTGATGATAACGGTTATAGGGTTCCTAGGCCCTCGCTGGTACCATGTGCATGTAATGTTAGGGTGACCCTGAGTGGTATGAAATAAGATCACCGGGGGCTATCGTGGTGTGTGGGATGGAAAAGGGAAAGGATTGTTTATCATGAAGAAAGGAAACTGCATTGCATACCATGCATTGAAATTTATATAGGTTTCCTAAACTGTAGTATATTGCATACTGTGCAAACTAACATAGTCTTCACAGGTATCATTCATTAAAACCTTTATTCTTACCTACACCCTTACTGAGTTCTCTCAGGAACTCACCCTTCTTACAATTCTACTTTTCAGGAGCTTAATGTTCTAGGCCCGCAGAGTAGTTTCCCGCCTGGCCATATAGTGTTTTGTACCAGAGGTACAATTTAGCTATTTAATGATTATGATTAATGATAATGGGACTGGGGTGAAACTGATTGAGAAATGGTTATGATATGATAAAGGAAATGGCATGAAATGGAAAATAAAGTATGAAAGGAAAAGGTTCTGAAAAGGAATGAATGAAAGGAAAAGGTTAAGAAAAGGAATGAATGAAAGGAAATGATTATGGATATGAAAAGCATGTAAATGGAAAGGTTTTCTATTGGAACAAAGTATGGTATGATAATGGAAATGTATGTTATGGAAAATGGAAAGTAAATGAAATGGGAAATGGTTAGTATGGGAGATAAATTTTCTGGATTTTCTGTATGAGCACCCTTATGTTTATGGTTAACGGTTAACACTTCTCTTTTATGTATTTTCAGCAGTAGCAGTAGCAGTATCAGGTGTTGTTTTTTGGAGTCTCGTAGATCCCACCACCTGAGCATAGTATGTATTACCTATTGGCAAGTGGCTTTGTAGATGTAGATTGCATATGCACATGTTGAGCTGGAAAACATATAGAAGTATGTTCGTATGATTCGAATGATTGCAGATATTTAGAATAAGTGGTAAATGATGAGATGTTCTACTAAATTATGATCATGTTTATGCCTATTGTGGAGTACTTGCCCAGTACAGTAGGGGCAAGACTCTTTTCTGGTGAATCTGTGTTGAGCGGAGCTCAGCTAAACTGTATATGAATGCTGAATTTTGCAGGGTTGTAATTGATGTATTATTGCAGGATTTTTGCATTGTCAAAATGCTAAGTTTTAGTATTGTAAACAGGAAATTGAGGATGTAACCTGGGACCGAGTTGTGGAAACCGCCCACCAGAGTGGCTCCCTATTATGATAAGTGACCGTCACCCCGCCCCTTCGGCCTGTATCCACTTCCATCGGGCCATGTATGGTGGGGGTGGTGACAATTGTGGTATCAGAGCATAGTTATGGTAAGACTTAAAAGAAGCCTATAGGAAGGATATAGAGGGTGTGGTTGGACGGGAAATGCCCTTATCCCACCGATCGATTTCGCGAATGTTCTGTAAAAAGAGCTTCTTACGAGAACATCCTCGGAATGAGAAGTGATAATGCTGGCTATCTGTCTAGACATGCTCAACATGAATAAGGCACAGGAATGCCAATGATGTATGGGATAAGTGATGAAGTAAGGATACGGATTTTTTGATAGTAATTGTGTTTATTATGTGTGATGTATTTTGATGTAGATCTTCTGTGTGATAATTTGCATCATGCATCATAAATTGCATCTACACTACAGAGCCAATAGGAATACTGTTGCTTGCTTATGTATGGTAGTTAACCATTACATTATGATGTTTCCTATATTATGGGATTTTAGAAAAATGGTCAACACCCTTCGACAATGGGTGTTGCATCCGGAGTTAAGGGATGAAGATCCCACTCAATCTGATATTGTTAAAAAAAGGCATCGAACACCCAGGCACCCGTCAATACCGATTGACCCCCCTCCGCCACAGATTCAGGATCCAGCGAATCTGGTGCAGATGATAACATTTCTGAACATTCTTTGGCCAGTGGAGGCCACAGAAACTCGGTGGACCAGCCCCGGGTTATGACTGTAGAGGTGGTATGTTCTGATACTCGCACCACATCATGTGCTAGTTCTCAGAACTACCTTACCGATCTAAATGATTCGGATGATGATTCTGATGGTTCTGATAATGATGAATCTGATGATATGGATTATAATGGTTATGATGATGATGAGAATAGACCCCTCCATTAACAAACGGTATGGTCGGAGGTTAAACTCGACTGATCTGTACAGGGCCGTTCACGTGATAGTGGCGGGCGACAGCATGATTACTTCCACCGTGTCAGGGACACAGATGATGATGGTTTAGTTGATGCCCTGTGAGACCAGAAGCCCCGGGTAGATCACGCCACAAGTTCTGACGGGTTGACCATGTTAGAGTGCTTTTAGCATCTAGGTCCCTCTCGATTTATAGGTATGGAAAGGTAAAAGGCGGCCAAATCATGGTATACAGAAGTGG
>JBBYHH010620885.1:0-10508 GCA_038382905.1 Daphne laureola
GAATCAAGTTTAAGTCTAGAGAATTTATGTGTTATGTGTGTTTGCATCATACTTCTTGCATTTAGTTGTTAGTGCATGCTTACTTCCTTTGTTGTTTTCGTTTTGCAGGTAACTTTTGGTGGTACTGATGGCACAAATCTTGAGGCCTTTGTTTATGAATGCTCCTTCTCCAAAACACTTATAGGAGCTAGAAGAAGGTGAAGGGTCACAACAGCTAGACCAACCATCAAATCAGCAACACTTGTCGTGCATCAAGATGAAGAGACGAAGCATCCCCTAGATTATCACGCCGAAATATCCCAATCGGAACACACCCAAGACCGAGGACACACACCTTTGGCAATAAATTGGAGGGAAGTTTAAGCCTCCACCCAATCCAAGACTGAAGGACGTACTCCTTCAGTAATATGGGGGAGGAAAGTTTGAGGTCCACCCAACCGAAGACCGAAGGACGTACACCTTTGGGAATAAAGGAAAGGCAAGTTTGAGCCTCCACACAAATCAAGACAGAAAGTACTCCTTTGAAAACAATGGGGAGGCAAGTTTGAGCCTCCACCCAATCCAAGACCAAAGCACGTACTCCTTCAGTAACAAGGGAGAGGCAAGTTTGAGCCTTCACCCAAATCAAGACCAAAGGACGTACACCTTCAGCAACAAGGGGGAGGGAAGTTTGAGCCTCCATCTAAATCAAGACCGATAGACGTACTACTTCGACAATGAAGGGGAGGCAAGTTTAAGCCTCTACCCAAATGAAGACCAAAGGATGCACACCTTCGACAACAAGAGGGAGGCAAGTTCGAGCCTCCACCCAAATCAAAACCGAAGGAGACACACCTTCGGTAATAACGGGGAGACAAGTTTGAGCCTCCACCCAACCCAAGACCGAAGGATGTACACCTTCGCAAGAAGGGGGAGGACAAGTTAGAATCTCCACCAACACAACATCAGGACTCAACTTCGTCGGCCTGATTGACTGAAAGGGGACAAGATGGCCATTAGACCTGTAGCCTGGGCCACCATGCTCAAAGCAAAGGAGTAAACCCAAAAGAAGGCCTCCAAGAAAACCCCACTAGGTAACAGGCTGGGAAAATTGCTCAAGCCTCATAAACTCGAGGGAGGATGACACCCATTCCATCGGGTATCCGAAGGGCCTCCATCAATGATGCTCCATTAGCATAACTATTTCTCACACCTGACACTAGTTGTGCCTCCACTACCTGAATAGGACAAAGGAATTCCAACCAACTCCCTTTGATAATTACAGATATGCCATCTAAAGGCATAGACTATAAATACCCACATCATTTTTACTGTTCAAGGTATATTTCCACTCTTCCCTAGACTCTCATTCTCTGAATCACCCAAATTCTAACTTGAGCGTCCGAGTCCCGATCAATCAGAAACCCTCTGATTGATCAAGTTTACCTTTGATTTCAGGATAACAAAACTAGATGGCTTCACACACAAGAATGACCAGAATGCAGGAGAGGAATAGAGGCGTGACCCATACTTTTCCCACAGGCCCGCCAACAAGTGCATACATGAGTAATGACTTATATGTTCTAGATCTAGAAAATCCAATCTATAACCTAAATAATAAAACAATCAAGCAAAATGACTCAAATGATACAAACCTATGGCATTGTCATTTATGCCATATAAATGAGAAACACATTTCCAAGTTACATGCAAGTGGACTCTTGGACTCTTTTGATTTGGGATTAATGGAGACATGTGAATCTTGTTTACTTTGAAAGATGACTATGGAGCCATTCACTAGGCACAGTGAAAGGTCCAGAGAAGTACTTGAGATCATACATAATGATGTGTGTAGAGCCATGAGTACACAAGATATAGGACGATATCGGTACTTCATCACATTCACTAATGACTTTAGTACATATGGATATGTGTACCTTATGGCGCACAAATCTGAATCCTTAGAAAAGTTCAAAGAGTTTTAGAATGAAGTAAAAACTAAACTCGATAAAAATATAAAAAAAATTCTATCAGATCGAGGTGGTGAATACTTATCACATTAATTCCTTGACCATCTCAAGGAGTGTGGCATAGTTTCACAACTCACTCCTCTCGGAACACCGCAATTAAATGGTGTGTCTGAAAGGAGAAATCAAAATTTGTTAGACATGGTTTGATCTATGATGATGTTGATTTTAGATCTACCATTAACATGTATTACATGTTATTCCATCTCAATCATGTGTATTACAAACATATTGAATCCATACACATTTCAAATTTCACATAAAATCATAGTATGATGTTTTGTTCAAATCATGCCTCTTTCATGATCTATTCATCAAGAAGAGTAGAAAATGATCCTATCACGATACTAATGAGTAGAAGTGTACCTTACTTATGGAATTATAGAAAAATGATGTTTATCTTTGCTCCAAAACATAACCTCCACTTGAACACTGAAGAACACCAAGAACACCTTTGAATGTTCTTCAAGTTGTGGCCAGTTGATGTTGATGATGGAAGAGGGTAGATTTGATGTGATGACCAGGGAATAGATGTGTTTAAGATATGCACTTTAATACATAAGAAATGCTCCTACAATAGTACTTAACAATTCATCCAAGAAGGAGAGAAGAATAAAGAAGAATGATGAAGAAGAAGAAGGCAAACTACCAAGTGTGCAAGCATTATGTGTGGCCGGCCCCCTCATCTCTATTTATAGATGAGGAAGGGTGGTTAAGGGTGGTTGTAACTCCCCTTGGGGCTGGAAGGTTACACCCCTTCACCACTTTGGAAGTTACCAAGCCTTATTGCCCCTTTCAATGGCAAGTACATGGTAACCACCCTTGGTAACTTCCATTTATGCGAATAGGTGCCTTCCAGAAAGGTACCCCTTCTCCTTTTTAAGCCTCCTCAAGGCCGAACACTCCTTGGTAACTACCAAGGAGTGTGCCCCATGTGGTAGGGTGGATACACCATGCACCTTTAATGCCCCTTTTACCAAAATACCCTTTATTTTATCCAAAAGGTGCAAATGAAAGTTACCACTTGTAAATCATGGTGAAACATCACATAAATGTTCCAAATGATTACATGATACATATTTGAGCTCCCATGAGCCCTTTTCAGTTCAACTTGAGGTGAAAGTCACTTGTTCATCAAGACTAGCTCACTTGAGCTGAAGTTGGCCACTTCTACCTAACTTGAGCTGGGGTTAGTTCCTTGTGAACTAAATTGAGCTAGTATTAGCTACTTTTAGCTAGTGTTAGATACTTCTAGATAACATGATTTAGGGTTAGCTACTTCTAGCTAACTTGAGCTGGGGTTAGTTTCTTGTGAACTAACTTGAGCTAATACTAGCTACTTTTAGCTAGTATGAGCTAATGTTAGCTACTTCTAGCTAACATGAGGTGGGGTTAGATACTTCTAGCTAACTTGAGCTGAAGTTAACTAGTTCTTGCTAACTTTAGCTAGACTGGAGCTCAGTATAGCTACTTCTAGCTATATTGAGCTGACAATGAGCTGGATTTAGCTACTTTTAGCTAAGATAAGCTAATATCAAGCTACTCCCAGCTCCTGTGACCTAGGGTGAGCTGGTGAGCTCACTTGAGCTAAGTATAGATACTTCTAGATATATTTGAGGGGATACTTGTAGCTAACCTTGAGCTTTCATGAGTTGAGTTTAGCTACTCCTAGCTAAACTAAGCTGAGATGAGCTGAGGGAAACTACTTCTAGCTTCCCTAAAGCTATTATGAGCTAAGCTTAGCTACTTCTTGATGGGATGAGCCTAGGTGAGCTATATATAGCTTCTTATGGCCTTAAACTTAGCTCCATGAGATCAAGTACTATCTTAAAAGCTTTTGGTGTGACAAGAATTCTAACAAACTCCCACTCGCACTAAGAGGCTTTTAAGTTCCAAAGTCTCATTCGAATCAAATTCTCTCAAACACAATATAAGGCCAAAAAAAGCACATTCATATAAAAGGAGTTAAGGTTGCGACCCCTAGGCATACACATCAAATCTCTTCCATTGTGGTTGTTAGACTCATAATAAAATATTGTCCCCTCCAAACAGTCTTACTTGAACTCGTCAAGTATCCATGTGTTATTTAAACTACTTCAAACAAGCTTGAACTTATTCAAGCTCATTTGAACTGATCAAATGATGCCTATCAGATCCTAGACACAACATACACTTAATCTTAATCACAATAAGTCCCTTTCTTGAATTTCAACTACTTGAAATCTATGATTGTATTAAGTAACCGAGATCTCATTAATAACACTCATAATTACAATCCAAATCATGCTACTTATAGAAGATGGCATCAGGATTGAATTCAGAGTATGTGTATCATATAAACAGTGTCTTTTCTATTACGTTAGCTACTTAGACAAATTGAATCAACTCAATTACCCAAAAGGAGGATACTCCGATCTTACTTATTCAAGACCTTAGACAACTAATCAAAGTGGTCTTGTTGAAACAATTACCTAATAGCAAGCTAAAGTCACTAAGAGTCTGTACCAAAGATTCTCACAGTAAGTCAAGATTAAAGACAACTTGCTTAAATACTTTCTTTAGTCACATTTCATGGACATGGAACACTTGGAACACATCCTTTAAGTTTCATATGAACACTAATTGGGTGTTTTACTTAAACCACTCCCATACAGAATGATGTCCATATTATTAAGGGGGGTGTCATTTCTCCCTCTTAAGACACCAATAGTGTGCTTCCTTTATCAAAATAAAAGGAGGACATGTCACAAACCATGAAATATCACTAAGTAAGTCCACACTTACTTCAATCATAGACTAGGATGTATGGTAGTCATACAAACATGATGAACTTGTTCATCACATATTGATTTCAAACAAATCAAGGCGACATTTAGTTAAGGTGTCAAGTGTTGGAACATGACTCACACTCAAAAGTATAACTTTGCAAGTTACATGTTTCTCAAGAGACAACATACTTTGAGTCCTTAACAAGTCTCATCCTTAGATATACTCAAGATTAAGGGCGAAAGACCTGTGTGAGAAAGTCAATGCCAATGTTTGACATGTTCTAATTGTTACAGTCCACCCCAGAATAATGGTAATTTCTCTGAATATTTTATTCGGGGACCAGATGCCTTAGTACCGGGACTCCGTTTTGAACATGCGAAACACGTTTTCTGTCAAGTAATGAGTCTCGGGACTTCATTAAAGACTTACTTATACGGGATGTCACATTTTAAAATTGGTACGTAAATTCCAGAGTATTTCGCCAAAATTCATTTCGGAGGGTAAAATAGTCATTTTTTGAAGATTGGGGGAAAAGTGGATGTTTAACTTGGAATATTTAGTGGCAATTGATGCAAAGAAAATGAGGGAGATATTTTGAGTTGGTATGTGAATTTTGGGCCGTTTTGGAAAATCAGAAAAAACTGGAATTATGTTAGAAATATAATTTTATACCATTATTAAGATGAGTTATGGGGATTATGACATGAGATTAAGAGTTGGATTAGTAAGATAATTATTTGGAAAATAATTAAAAAGGGAAAAATGTATAAAAGAGTGAATAGTGAGAATGAATGAGAGAGAAAATCATTTTCTTCTTCCCTCATCCATGGGAGCCGATTTTTGCTACCAAGAGGCAAGGGGAGATTCTTCAAATCTTTATCATTTTTCAAGAGGAGAAGCTTGTTTCATGGTAGAATCATTGAGGTAAGATGACTTCCTTCACTTCCTCTCCATTTTAAGCACTCAATTGAAGATTATGATGAACCCTAGGCATGAACTCGAATTTCAACCTTTAATAATGACTTGAATTAGTGTTTCCAAAGTGTAGTAGGGGTGATTAGCAACACTTTTGATGCTTAGGCCATCACCTTTCCACTTCTTTTTCTTGGCAGATTTGCTCATCAAAGTTCGAGGGTGATTTTGGGATTTCATGAATTGATGAAGAATGAGTTGAAATTATGATTCTTATGTGTTAGGGCGATGATTAGTAGCTCAAATCATGCTTGAATTCATGTTGGAACACTTCCTCTATTGATGCTCCTATTGAGGCTGAATTTATGGATGATTTTTAAGTTATGTGTTATTGTGTTAAATTGTGAATTGATGATACTAAAGTGTTGTTGGGTTGATTAGGAGCAAGTTTGATATTGGGAGTTTTATCATTTGATCATTCCTTGTGATAGTTAATTTTTCAGGAATGAGAAGTTGGGCGAATTATGAATTTGTGAATTATGAAGTAATGAGATGAAATGATGGTTCTAAAGTCTTGATAGGATGATTATGAACACATTTCATGTTGG
Source organism: Daphne laureola (assembly GCA_038382905.1). Taxonomy (NCBI): domain Eukaryota; kingdom Viridiplantae; phylum Streptophyta; class Magnoliopsida; order Malvales; family Thymelaeaceae; genus Daphne; species Daphne laureola. The sequence goes on from JBBYHH010620885.1 coordinate 6,296, forward strand.
TGATTAACCTTGAATCATTGAATTGAGCTATGGTCAATGGTGGTCAAAGTTGATCCAAAATTGAAATGGTATTTTTAATGTGTTCTTGGGTGATTTTTGAACATTTTTAATGCTTGGAGTTAGTATTAAATCACAAGGGAAAGTCATTTTCAAATTATGGTCTAATTAAGGCATGAAATTAAATGTTGTGATTCAATGTTAAAAGGGTTGATTGCTATGATTTAGGAGTGTTTGTGACCTCCTAAATTGTTGTTAAAAGTATGAAGGAATAATGGTATGGATGGTTTAAGAGTTGGGCCGAAATTGAAGTTGAAAAATGTAAGTTGGTGTTCATTGGATGAAATGTGAATGTTTGATGGTTTTTAGATGTTTAGGATCCTAATTACAGGAAAGCATGTGAAGGAAGTAAGATATGCCATGTTTTCTCAATTTGGCCGAATTATGGATAAGGATTTAAGGTTGATGATTGTTAATGGAAATTAAATGTTTGTTGATGATTGATGTTAAAGTAAGGTACTTTACGCATAAATGAAATTGTAGAGAAATTGGACAAGTATTGCTCACTTTTCAAAGTTAGAGCCAAAATGTCCAAGTAAGGAAAAGTTGATGGTAAATGATGTTATTTGATAAGTAATGATGGAAATTGATGTTCTTAAGTGTAAAGGGTAGCATGGGAAAGAATTGGAAAGTTTGGGAACTTTTTTAAAAAGTGGCCCGAAAGTTGGAAAATTTTCTAAATGTAGAAGGTAGAAAAATTAAATGAAGGAATTTGATTCCTTATTAATTGTATGATTGTATATGTTGACATGGATTGCTCAATTCTCATCTTTAGGGCTAAAATGGTCAAATGGATAAAGGTTGATGTTAAATGAGGATTATATCAAGTTGATATGGAATTGAGTGATATTTCAATGGAAATGGATTCCTGAATAAATATATGGATTTTTAATGGTATGTTTCATGGTTAGTTTCCACTTTCCATGTTATGACCGAATTGAAAAGTTAAGGATTAAAGCTGCAATTCTTTAATAAATGATGGATTAGACTTGGAATGGAATAGTATGTCAACTCCTAAGTCATTATGTGGATGTTTGGCAACAAAAAGCATGGTTGGCCTTATTTCTCATTTATGGCCAAAAATATGGGTGAAGAACCAAAGTTTAGGTTCTTCGATGAATGTTGACTTAGAGTTCAAATGGATTGAATTATGAGTTTTTGAAATGTTATAAGTATCTATGGTAGCCATATGAATGTTTGAACGTTTCTGTTGTTATGGCCGATTTTGGTGAAGCTTAAGTGAAGCTTCTTTATGTGATGAATAATGATTGATGATTTCTGGTTTGTGTCTCTACTGTTCCATGGTTGTTCAGCTATATTCTTTGTCTGGGCTGTGGGAATACGATCGAATTGATATCAGATTCTCAGGTCGATCGGATTGCCTTAGGAAAGCATGGTAAAGGTCATAGATTGTCAGGTAAGCGCTTAACCTTCTTGAATATACACCATTGGGATGATCTATGCTATTTGGGTTGGTTAAAGTGAAACTTGGGCCGAGGGTGGGGCTCGGTGACTCCCTAGACTAACTACATGGTAGGAATGGAGGTGTGTAAGTTTTTCAAGTGCGGGGCTTACAACTCCCTTCTGATGATGTTCTATTATCACCGAGTGATCGATATGGATTTATGAGGTTCTATGGTCACGACCCGCATGATCATTTCTGTGAACCTGATGGATATGGGCATATGTTATGCCACTAAGATATGTTATGATGACAGTTATGGGGAACGTACGCCCCTCGCTGGTACCATGTGCATGTAACGCTATGAAACTCCGCTTGGTTGAAAAACTACCATCAGAGGCCGTCGTGATGGGAAAGGTTCTGAAGGTTTCTATGCATTGCATATCATTTATTCACGATATATAGGTTGTATGAACTGTAGTATATTGCATACTGTGCATGCTAACATTTTCATTGCAGGTATGCTCGATATACCTTTATTCTTACCTCAGCCTTTACTGAGTTCTCTCGGGCATCACCCCTTTCATGATATAATATTTTTCAGGAGCTTCTGATGCTAGACTGGCGGAGTAGTCCCGCCTGGTGTTACAGTCATCATGATATGTCACAATTTGGAATGGGTCTGTGATTTCCAGGCTATTTTACCGAGGTTAGTCTTTGGGGACAAAATCGTCATTCTGAAGAATTAAGGGTAAAATGGGAAAATAAAATCTGTTTGTGTGAAATATGAATAAGTTAAGTTAGAATTAATTGGTTAAGTTTGGTTAGTAAGAAGTTAAAGTAACTTAGTAAGTAGTAAAAGGTAAAAGGTAAATATATGTATGGTTAGAATTAAAGTGAGGTAATATTGTGTGGTAGTAAACATTGGTTAGCAAGTAAATAAGTTAAGTGGGTTAGTAATTGAAGCAAGGTAGTAACTGAAGTGAGGGTTAAGGTGGTGTATGGTGTAAGATTGGTAAGAATAAAATACAATAAAGTATAGTTAGTAAATATATGTATAGGTAAGTAGTAAAAGTTTCTAAATAACATAAAACACAAATATTACTTTCTTCTTCCTCACCTCAAGTCGCCGAAATCTGCTCCTTCTCTACCTCCATGTTCTTCCATTTTCTTCACCCAAATCTTCTTGTTTAGCTTCCTAATTTAGTTAGTGAATTAGGATTTGTGAGAGAATCACTTAGAAACTAAGGTTAAACACACAAAACTTCATCCTTTCTTCCTCCCATTTGTTGCCAAAATTGAAGCTTGTGTGGGTGGAAAATTGTATTCATTTCTTCATCAAATCCTTGAGGTATGTTGTTAATTAGAGTGGTCTAAAGTTGGTATAAGCTTCTCCTACAACAACTATGCAAGATTAGTTGGAAAAAGTGTTGATTTGGTCTAGGGTTGAAAGTGTTCTTAAGCAAGGTTTGGGGGAACTTTAAATTGATGTTAGATTTTTGTTTTTGGGTGGTTTGAGAGTAATTTTCATTCTTGGAAGGTTGGCCAATTCCTTCTGAATCATGGTGCTATGTATTAATGGTTAATTTAAGGTGGATGAATAAATGTTGGAATTAAGTTGTGGTGTTGATAAAATGTGTTCTTCGATTGTTGGAGAGAAACTTTGATGTTGGAAGTTGGTTGAAAATCATCACCTAACTATGTGTTGTGTTATGGGCTGAATTTATGAAGAAAAATAGTAAATGATGTGTGTTCGTTATGAAGTTGATTGTAGTGTTTTAATGGTGTTTTAGAGGTCCTAAATTGATGTGGAAAGATTGGGAAAAACATCATTTGTGAAGAATGATGGTTAGGCCAAATTGTTGGGAGAAAGGAAATGTGTGGAAATTGTATAAAATGTGATTGTTTGATGGTTGTTAGGATATTTGGAAGTTAATTTGGTGGTTGGCATGAAGAAAGAATTAATTTGGTATGTTTGGAAAGTTTTGGGCTGAATTGGTTAAGTTGTTAAAGTTGGTGATGTTGGTTGGAATTGGGATAATTGGTGGTGAAACATATGTTTGTGACTTAATTGGTTGATAAGTGAAGCCTTGTGAAAATTTGATAAGTTTGCCCTGTATTTTCTGTTTTGGCCGATTTTTCTTAAAAAAGAAAGTTGGGTGGTTATTTATGGAAGTTATATATTTGTGTTGGATGATGTTTTAGGAAGTTAACTATTGGATAAAGGGACTTGTGTGAAAGTTTGGTGAAGTTTTATCAATTTTTGTTAAGTTAGGCCGAATTGCACATGTGGAAAAAGATTAGGATTAAGTGTTAGTGTTTTCTAAGTTGTGGTATGAAAAGGTAGTTTTGTTTGTAAAGGTTAGTATGAGAATTAATTGGAAGTTTTGGACACTTTGTGGAAAAAGTGTTAAAATCCAGAATTTTGTTAAGTTCGGAAAATGTAAGATGAAAATGGAAATAAATTTTGTGTTAGATATCTGATTAATTAGTGTTAATATGGGTTGAATAGGCATCGGGGAAATGGTCAGCTTCTGCGAGACTTTCTGGAAATTTCTGTTTTGCTCGGAGATACTCACGTAAGGGTTCAACTTCTCTTATATGAACTCTAGTTTACTGGTATGCATATCTGATAAGTTGGGACTAGTACCCGGGTCGAGGGTGGGGTCCAGTGACTCTCGGGTCTAGTTATGTAGTAGCGGTAGTGGTATGCAGGTATGGAGCTCTGAAGGCCCAATCGTCAGATTGGGTATC
>JBBYHH010620996.1:0-18873 GCA_038382905.1 Daphne laureola
TTTTCTCTTACTTAATTCTTACTACTTACTACATTATCTACTACCTTTCTTATTAGTTAATCCTTTAGGTAGATAATTTTAAGATAATTCTAGGATTCTTATCCTCTTCCATCTCCTTGTTATCCTTCGGATTAGATTGCCTTTTAGGATTGCTAGCCTAATCAAATGACACTTCTCCTCCCCTCACAAAACTTTATCATTCTTTATTCCTACTCACATTTCCTTAACTTAATTAAATCCCAATCTATTATGATATCATTCCAACCATCCCTTAAGCATATAATAAGCCTAATTAGGACCTTAACCGTCGGCCCACTATGTGAATTTATGAAAATACCCTTCCCGACCAATATTTGGCAAAACATCCCGGGATTAACAAAATGTTATAAATTGCTAAAATCTCACAGAATAAACTCCAACTAAATTCCTGGAATATAGAATTAATTCATAAATATTTCCAATACATATCATAAATTTTCCCGGTAGTATTACAAATCCAATCTCCAGCCAAAATACATGAGAAATAAACCAAGCACCCGATGTGGGTGTAACATTTTCAATTGAAGTTAAAAAGGTAATCCTTAGTCTTTGAGCTTAATTGTGTGATTTAGAGAACCTGTGTTATATTGCCTATATTTGATTTTTCCATGCTTTATCTATTGAATGTCTGATGTTGATTAAGAAATATGAGCATGTATTCTAATTTTGCATAGCGTTGTGAGTTGTATTGATTAGCAGAGAAAGAATGTTACATATGTGCATTCAGAATTGTATGTCATGATCATGAGAACATGGAGTACCTTCTTTAGACCATGTATTCTTACATTTTCATATGACATACATCCTTATGCCTTGTCTGTTGATGCATGTTTTACTCTCACATGTACAATATGTTCATTTGTGTCTGTTGCCCAAGCGTGAGTTGTAGTATCTTACACTTTGCACGTTCATGTTGCACACACAAGTCACAACCCATGATTCTAGAGTCCGCATGTTATTATTTAACTATTTCTTGGACTGATTGTATATCTTTTTAGGATAAAAAAATTGTTAATAGAAGATAGTTTTCTACTTACATTCTTCAGGTCTCCAGGGCCATTTTTATACTTCCATCAAGTATAGATACAGATGATAGTCTGGGATTGTAGGTCGATCCCTGACACTACTTAATGGTTGGATAGTAATGTCACCAACTTCTGCTCGCCATCCAAAAATGACACCTCGCTCTTTCATATATTCATCCGATATCCCGAGTGTAGTGCTTCGACTTCCATCACCTCTATGCCTTCAGAACTCCAACAATCATCACAACATTCATCAACTCTTAGACATTCTTCACTTTCAAGGTCATGGCCCAAGTAAGGACTCTGAAATCTTTTCAATTTAAGGCAAAAAGGTAATCCTTAGTCTTTAAGCTTAATTGTGTGATTTAGAGACCGTGTGCTATACTCCCTATCTTTGATTTGTCCATGCTTTATTTGTTGAATGTCTGATGTTGATTAAGAAATATGAGCATGTATGCTGAGTTTGGCTACCTTTGTGAGTTGTATTGATTAGTAGAGAAAGAATGTTACATATGTGCATTGAGAATTATATGTCATGATCATGAGAACATGGAGTACCTTCTTTCAACCATGTATGCTTCCATTTTTAGATGATATACATCCTTCTGCATTGCCTGTTGATGCATGTTTTACTCTTAAATCTACAACATGCTCATTTGTGTGTGTTACCTAAGCATGAGTTGTGGTATCTTACACTTTACATGTTTATGCTACACACACATGTCACAGCCCGTGATTCTAGAGTCTGCATGCTATTATTTAACTATTTTTTCGATTGATTGTATATATTTTTAGGATAAAAAAATTGTTAATAGTACATAGTTTTCTACTTACATTCTTGGAGTCTGTCGGGCCATTTTTTTACTCCCACCATGTATAGATACAGATCACAGTCTCAGATTGTATGTCGATCACTAACACTACTGAATGGCGGCATAGTAATGTCACCAACTTACACTCGCCATCCAAAAATGACACCTCGCTCTTTGATATCTTCATCTGATCTCCCGAGTGTAGTGCTTCAACTTACATAGGCTCTCCTCCTTCAGAACTCCAACAATCAGCATAACATCCACCAATTGTCAGACATTCTTCACTTTCAAGGTCAAGACCAAAGTAAGGTCTCTGAAATCTTTTCAATTGAAGATAAAAAGGTAATACTTAGTCTTTGAGCTTAATTGTGTGATGTAGAGACCCTGTGTTGCACTGCCTACCTTTGATTTTTCTGTGCTTTATTTGTTGAATGTCTGATGTTGATTAAGAAATATGAGCATGTATGCTGATTTTGCATACCTTTGTGAGTTGTATTGATTAGTAGAGAAAGAATGTTACATATGTTCATTCAGAATTATATGTCATGATCATGAGAACATGGAGTACCTTCTTTCGACCATGTATGCATACATTTTCACATGACATACATCCTTATGCCTTGCCTGTTGATGCATGTTTTACTCTCACATCTACAACATGCTTATTTGTGTGTGTTACCCAAGCGTGAGTTGTGGTATCTTACACTTTGCACGTTCATGCTGCACATACAAGTCACAACCCGTGATTCTAGAGTCGCCCTGTTATTATTTAACTATTTCTTGGACTGATTGTATATATTTTTAGGATAAAAAATTTGTTAATACCAGATAGTTTTCTACTTACATTCTTGGAGTCTCCCGAGCCATTTTTCTACTGCCACCATGTATAGATACAGATGATAGTCTGGGATTATACGTAGATCTTTGACACTATTTAATGGTGGGACAGTAATGTCAGCAACTTACGCTCGCCATCCAAAAATGACACCTCGCTCTTTGATATCTTCATCCGATCTACCGAGTATAGTGCTTCGACTTCCATCGCCTCTCCACCTTCAAAATTCCAACAATCAGCTTCAACTCTTAGACATTTTTCACTTTCAAGGTCAAGGCCTAAGTAAGGACTTTGAAATCTTTTCAATTCAAGGAAAAAATGTAATCTTTAGCGTTTGACCTTAATTGTCTGATTTAGAGACCCTGTGTTATACTGCCTATCTTTGATTTTGCCCTGCTTTATTTGTTGAATGTCTGATGTTGATTAAGAAATATTAGCATGTATGCTGAGTTTGCCTAGCTTAGTGAGTTGTATTGATTAGTAGAGAAAGAATGTTACATATGTGCATTCAGAATTGTATGTCATGATCATGAGAACATGGAGTACCTTCTTTCAACCATGTATGCTTCCATTTTCACATGACACACATTCTTATGCCTTGCCTGTTGATGCATGTTTTACTCTCACATCTACAATATGCTCATTTGTGTGTGTTGTCCAAATATGAGTTGTGGTATCTTACACTTTGCACGTTCATGTTGCACACACAAATCATAACCCGTGATTCTAGAGTCCGTATTTTATTATTTAACTATTTCTTGTACTGATTGTATATATTTTTAGGATAAAAAATTTGTTAATAGCAGATAGTTTTCTACTTACATTCTTAGAGTCTGTCGGGCCATTTTGTTTACTGCCACCTTGTATAGATACAAACAACAGTCTGGGATTGTAGGTCAATCCCTAAAACTAGATAATGGCGGCACAGAAATGTCACCAACTTACATTCACCGTCCAAAAATGACAACTCACTCTTTGATATCTTCATCCGATATCCCGAGTTTAGTGTTTCAACTTCCATCACCTCTCCTCCAACTGTCAAACATTCTTCACTTTCAAGGTCAAGACCCAAGTAAGGTCTCTGAAATATTTTCAATTAAAGATAAAAAGGTAATCCTTAGTCTTTGAACTTAATTGTGTGATTTTGAGACCCTGTGTTGTACTTCCTATTTTTTATTTTTCCATGCTTTATCTGTTGAATGTCTGATGTTGATTAAGAAATATGAGCATGTATGCTAATTTTGCATAGCTTTGTGAGTTGTATTGATTAGTAGAGAAACAATGTTACATATGTGCATTCGGAATTGTATGTCATGGTTATGAGAACATGGACTACCTTTTTTCGACCATGTATCCTTACATTTTCACATGACATACATCATTATGCCTTTCCTGTTGATGCATGCTTTACTCTCACATCTATAACATGCCTATTTGTATGTGTTGCCCAAGCATGAGTTGTGGTATCTTACACTTTGCACGTTCATGCTGCACACACAAGTCACAACCCATGATTCTAAACTCCGCATGTTATTATTTAACTATTTCTTGGACTGATTGTATATATTTTTAGGATAAAAAATTTGTTAATAGAAGATAGGTTTCTACTTACATTCTTGGAGTCTCCCTAGTCATTTTTCTACTCCCACCATGTATAGATACAAATGATAGTCTGGGATTGCAGGTCGATCCCTGACACTACTTAATGGTGGGACAGTAATGTCACCAAATTATGCTCGCCGTCCAAAAATGAGACCTCGCTCTTTGATATCCTCATCCGATCTCCCGAATGTAGTGTTTCAACTTCCATCTCCTCTCTTCCTTCATAACTCCAACAATCAGCACAACATCCATCAACTCTTAGGCATTCTTCACTTTCAAGGTCATGGCCCAAGTAAGGACTCTAAAATCTTTTCAATTCAAGGAAAAAAGTTAATCCTTAGTCTTTGAGCTTAATTGTGTGATTTAGAGACCCTGTACTGTACGGCCTATCTTTGATTTTGCCATACTTTATTTGTTGAATGTCTGGTATTGATTAAGAAATATGAGCATGTATGCTGAGTTTGCATAGATTTGTGAGTTGTATTGATTAGTAGAGAAAGAATGTTACATATGTGCATTTGGAATTGTATGTCATGATCATGAGAACATGGAGCACCTTCTTTCAACCATGTATGCGTAAATTTTCACATGACATACATCCTTATACGTTGCCTATTGATGCATGCTTTACTCTCACATCTACAACATGCTCATTTGTGTGTGTTGCCCAAGCGTGAGTTTTGGTATCTTACACTTTGCACGTTCATGCTGCACACAAAAGTCACAACCCGTGATTCTAGAGTCCGCATGTTATTATTTAACTATTTATTAGACTGATTGTATATATTTTTAAGATAACAAACTTGTTAATAGCAGATAGTTTTCTACTTACATTCTTCGAGTCTCCCAGACCATTTTTATACTGCCACCATGTATAGATACAGACGACAGTTTGGGATTGTAGGTCGATCCTTGACACTACTTAATCGTGGCACAGTAATGTCACCAACTTACGCTCGCCATACAAAAATGACACATTGCTCTTTGATATCTTCATCCGATCTCCCAAGTATAGTGCTTCAACTTCAATCGCCTCTCCACCTTTAGAACTCTAACAATCAGCACAACATCCATCAACTGTCAGACATTCTTCACTTTCAAGGTCAAGGCCCAAGTAAGGTCTCTGAAATATTTTCAATTGAAGACAAAAATGTTATCCTTAGTGTTTGAGTATAATTATGTGATTTGGAGACCCTGTGTTGTACGGCCTATCTGTGATTTGGCCATGGTTTATCTGTTGAATGTCTGATGTTCATTAAGAAATATGAGCATGTATACTGAGTTTGACTATCTTTGTTAGTTGTATTGATTAGTAGAGAAAGAATGTTATATATGTGCATTTAGAATTCTATGTCATGATCATGAGAACATGGAGTACCTTCTTTCTACCATGTATGCTTACATTTTCACATGAAATACATCCTTATGTCTTACCTGCTTATGCATGCTTTACTCTCACATCTACAACATGCTCATTTATGTGTGTTGCCCAATCAAGACTTGTGGTATCTTACACTTTGCACATTCATGCTGCACACACAAGTCACAACCCGTGATTCTAGAGTCCGCATGTTATTATTTACGTATTTCTTGGACACTAGAAATTTGGACTGATTGTATACAGTTTTAGGAGAAAAGATTTATCAATATCTGATAGTTTTTTGCTTACATTCTTAGAGTCTGGGATTCTAGGTCGATCACTGACATACTTAATGGCAGCACAGTAATGTCACCAACTTACGCTCATCGTTCAAAGATGACACCTCGCTCTTTGATATCTTCATCCGATCTCCCGAGTGTAGTACTTTGACTTCCATCACCTCTCCACCTTCAGAAATCCAACAATCACCACAACATCCATCAACTCTCAGACATTCTTCACTTTTAAGGTCAAGACCAAAGTAAAGTCTTTGAAATCTTTTCAATTGAAGACAAAAAGCTAAGCCTTAGTCTTTGAGCTTAATTATGTGATTTAGAGACCCTGTGTTGTACTGCCTATCTTTGATTTTTCCATGCCTTATCTGTTGAATGTCTAATGTTGATTAACAAATATGAGCATGTATACTGAGTTTGCCTACCTTTGTGAGTTGTATGGATTAGTAGAGAAATAATGTTACATATGTGCATTTAGAATTCTATGTCATGATCATGAGAACATGGAGTACCTTCTTTCTACCATGTATCCTTACATTTTCACATGACATACAATATTATGCCTTTCCTATTTATGCATGCTTTACTCTCACATCTATAGCATGCTCATTTGTGTGTGTTTCCCAAGCGTGGCTTATGGTATCTTACACTTTGCACGTTCATGCTGCACACACAAGTCACAACCCATGATTCTAGAGTCCGCATGTTATTATTTACCTATTTCTTGGACTGATTGTATATATTTTTAGGATAAAAATTTGTTAATAGCATATAGTTTCCTACTTACATTCTTTTAGTCTCCCGGGCCATTTTTTTACTGGCACCATGTATAGATACAGACGAAAGTCTGGGATTGTAGGTCGATCCCTAACACATCTTAATGGCAGCATAGTAATGTCACCAACTTATGCTCGTCGTCCAAAAAAGACACCTCGCTCTTTGATATCTTCATCCGATTTCCCAAGTGTAGTGTTTCGACTTCCATGGCCTCTCCACCAACTGTCAGACATTCTTCACTTTCAAGGTCAAGGCCCAAGTAAGGTCTGTGAAATCTTTTCAATTGAAGATAAAAAGGTAATCCTTAGTCTTTGAGGTTAATTTTGTGATTTAGAGACCTTGTGCTTTATTGTCTATGTTTGATTAGGCCATGCTTTATCTATTGAATGTCTGATGTTGATTAAGAAATATGAGCATGTATGCTGAGTTTGTCTAGCTTTGTGAGTTCTATTGATTAGTAGAGAAAGAATGTTACATATGTGCATTCAGAATTCTATGTCATGATCATGAGAACATGGAGTACCTTCTTTCTACCATGTATACTTACATTTTCACATGACATACATCCTTATGCCTTTCCTGTTTATGCATGCTTTACTCTCACATCTACAACATGCTTATTTGTGTGTGTTGCCCATGCATGACTTGTGGTATCTTACACTTTGCATGTTCATGCTGCACACACAAGTCACAACCCGTGATTTTGGAGTCTGCATGTTATTATTTACATATTTCTTGGACTGATTGTATATATTTTTAGGATAAAAAATTTATTAATAGCATATTTTTTTCTACTTACATTCTTGGAGTCACCCGGGTCATTTTTTTACTACCACCATGTATAGATACAGATGACAGTCTAGGATTGTAGGTCGATCCCTAACACTACTTTATGGAAGCATAGTAATGTCACCAACTTATGCTCGTCATCCAAAAAAGACACCTCTCTCTTTGATATCTTCATCCGATCTCCCGAGTGTAGTGCTTCAACTTCCATCGCCTCTCCGCCTTTAGAACTCCAACAATCAGCACAACATCCGTCAACTATCAGACATTCTTCCGTTTCAATATTAAGGCCCAAGTAAGGTCTCTGAAATCTTTTCAATTGAAGACAAAAAGGTAATCCTTAGTTTTTGAGCTTAATTTGGTAATTTAGAGAACCTGTGTTGTACTGCCTATCTTTGATTTTCCATGCTGATAGCCTGGATTTCGGCTATCTGGATATTGTGACTTTGTACTTCTGGTGCTCCTCTGGTAGTGAGTCCAAACATCCAAAAGACCTGAGGTTGTGACCTCGGAAGCACACCCCGATGCTCAAGTCAGTTCCAAGGCAAGGACTTAGTAGTGTCTTATTAGAGAGAATATTATACCTTTGTTCTCAGATGAACTTCCTGATATACGGTGCTTCCCGTTCAGTTTCCTTGCCCATGGTCCCACGTCGTAGGGATGTTCCACATCGCGAAGAAGTGGAAGGTTTGCCTAGAGTGGGGAATGTTGGAGACGTGCCCATGGGGAACGTGGGAGTCATGGATTCATGGGTGTGAGGGGCGACCACTTTTGCATGATACCTACTACAGTGCATGCCCATGGGGACCATCTTCGCGTGCCCATGATGGGGTTACTGGCGCTCCCATGCGCAAGGTCTTCCATGCGATGTCTGCTTACAGCGCTTGCTTGGATAGTGTATCAAGGAGCCCCCCCCCCCCCGCAGGCGGAGTAGGGGCTGGGTCCTGAACTTCATGTGGCTTTTATTTGCTAGGTGACGTGCATTAATGGTCAGTATGCTCTCAAGATTTGCTATTCTCGGGGAGATGTCGACATGTGTATAGTTGGGCTTTTACGTCAGTTAGCTTCCGTGCGACATTTCAAAATTCGAAAAAGCACATTGATAATCCCGGTTGCATTTCTCCTCCCCAGTCTACATTCTTTAGATTCCTCGTTCAGAAATGACACTACTCACTCCCTCTTCCGACAATCATTTTTGCTCTCCCTTTTACGCTTCTCCGACCGATTAGTCTGCCTAGCTCGTATCCGACGCTTGCCTCCAGGTTAGTCTTGTGATTAGCAAAACATCGCATTTAGCCCGTTCATCAGGTGTTCGATGAAAGTTGCAGTCCAAAACTTGTTTGAGATTGTTGTGTGTTCTCTTGCTTTTCCACCGATTGTAGGTAATGGCATCCAAGGAAGCCCCCTGCCCGGTCATGCCGGAGATGACACACAGTGGCTTGACTAGCAATCGGCTCATCACCGAACTTAGTGAGTACTCCTGGCATGCTAACATCATGGACTGTCGATTGTCTCGAGCCAACCTTCTTTGGTTTGTCAATCTTCCAGTGACGGATAGGAACAAAGAGAGGGAGACGATGGGCCTGTTTCTGATGCAAGTTTCGGTGGGATTGAGGATGCCCTTTCCACGTATAGTGTAAGACCTATGCAGGCGGTGGTGTGTTCCTCCTTCCCAACTAGGGCCGATTTTTTTCAACTAAATTGCGGCGTTCGCCCTTGGCTGCAAAATGGCAGGCGTAGAAGCGTTCACAGAGGTATTTTTGCACTTTTTTCATCTGGATCTGCAGACCGGTGGAACTTGGTTCCACGTTACTCCCATCAACGTGGGAAATAATAGCTCTATTACATTCTTTGTGTCTCTGCGCTCCTTCAATGACTGGCATAAGAATTTTTTCTTCGTTCTGCAGTAACCGGCCAAGCGCTTTCCAATGATTTTAAATTCTGGCCCTACGCATGCAGAGGCAGCGAAGCCGGTCCTGCACTGCGAGATCCCCAAGTGGCAAGTGTACATGACCCTACTTACTTGGCTGGATGACATCTTCTCTCACACGGCGTGCGATGGGCAGTTTCCATTTGAGCTAGATAGCCTAGATGAGGTTGTGCTGGACTGGACGAGACTGAGCACCGGGTACTTGAGAGATCTCGACATTGGGCCTCCTCATGAAGGGTGGTCTCTGGCGCAACGGGGCCAGGTGGTTGATGCTCTCTTCACCGCGCTCGTGGGTCGTAAGGGTAATTTTGCTATCATCTTTCTTTTTATGCCCTCCTCCTTGAATTGTTTTAACCTTTGGGTGTTACAGATGACCCACCTCGCTCTGGGGATGCGCTGGACAGGCCAAACGTGACCGGCCATACTACGTTGAAGATTCACTTGAGTTGTTCGCAGGGGGAGGGACCTGTTGGTGCTACCAAGTCATTGGGTGAGATATTGGATCCCCAGACACGCACGACTAGCAGTGAGGGTCCCTCTCCTAGCAGTGAGGCCAAATGCCTGAAGACCACCGGTGTCGATATCTTTGCTGCGCAATCAAGTGGCGCGCGCCAAGTCTTCACAGGGAGAGTTGCCTTCCTACCCACTTTGATCAACGCTACTACTCCTATATTTGAGGAGCCATCAACTGTGGGGGCTGAATTTGTGGCGATGTTGGTCTCAAAAGAGGCACCCACTGTAGGTATGCCTTCTGCGTCTGCTCTAAAGTCTCTGCCACGAATACCAACTAAGGTTTCTACCGCTACGCTTCTGCTATCTCGCCGGCTGGGCCACACAATGATGTTAAAGGGTGCAGTGGCGGGGGCTTATGTGGAAGCTGTATCGGGGACCTCAAGCTCTCCAGGCATGATGGCTGAGGGAGGTAAGCCTCCGGTGGCCACTGCCAGTGTTGAGGCATCCCTATGATTTCTTTCACTGCCTCCGCGCCGTCTGGAGCTGTGACCCGTGAGTTGGCCATTATTACCTCAGTGGCCCCTTTCCATGGGTATGGCAACGCCGGATTGGTTTGTTTTCATAGGTTCTGCGTCCCAGATTGGAGAGGGGTTTGGATGGGGTAAGGATGCAGCCCTTTCAATGGATGCTAGTACTAGCGGTGCTGCGGAGGGTGCTAACCCAGGCGATAGTAAGTGCTGATTTCCTCCTATTTATGATCTTACTCGTTGACTCCCCTTTTACGCCCATCCTCTGTTTGCAGGCTTTGAAGACTGGCATGTTGGATGTCATAAAGTCCTGGATCTATTAAACCCGGAAGCAAAGCTGGTGGAGGCTGGAGTACTCTACCATTACTTGGAGAGAAAAAGGCTCTAGTCCAGGGCAGCCTTGGATCTAGCTATCGTTCTTGCGGCAAGGGTGGTAGCTCGAGTTGAGTGTTTCACTCGCAAACGGCGCGACCTCGCGGATGCTTGGGATCCTATTTTCCTTCTTACTAATAATTCTTCACTTTTTGTTGGCGCGGACAAGACATTGTTGTCCTTCCTTGAAGGGCTTCACACCCCCTTCGATCGCGAGCTGCTTGGAAGGACCTTGGAGTCTCCTGGACATGGCTTTCATGAGGCTGCTACGTCGCAACTCAGGGTAAGTGCTTGACTTGTAAGTTTAGGGATACGTTTTCATTCTCATGTTAATTTAAGCAATTGAATGCCGCCATAAAAAGTTACGCTGCGGCTGAAGAGGTTGATGAATTTTAAAGTATGCCAATGTGCACGACAGTGCTGAAGTGGTGGCGCTACAGGAAAGGCGCGAGGCAGGGGTGTGGATGAAGGTAAAGAAGTTAGAATTGGCCAACCACATTGCATAACTGGAGGGGTGGTGCACCATGCACAATGAGCAGACAGACCGCTTGCATCTAGTTGACTTGCAGAAGAGTGATCTTCTGGTAAATTTCAAAGAGCGGGTGTTCCAGCAGGTCGGCGCACTGAAATAGAAGAACATTGAAAATAGAGTGCTGATCAAAGCACTAGCTAGGGTTCACAATGCGGTAGCAGAGCTCCGTTAATGCGGTCAGGCGGAGGCCAATTTGGGTATTAAATGAGCCCAAGATGCTCTCTTTTCCGTGCAGGGTGCTACAGACAGCGCTGCTCATGGACTTTTGGATGCATCTGGGTGTGCCAACCCTATATTGGTCGGGCTTGCATCTGTTGAGAGGGCGCTAGAGCTCTCCCCTGCTGCAAGTGAAGCCTACGCCACTCCTGGCTCTGATCAGGTGCCTGTACCGGATAGAGTTTCCAAAACAGAGGAGAAGGTGATGGACCTTCATGCACAGGCCGACGCTGGCACAGATGGGTTTGAAGAGGGATGGCTCCGCTATCAGTGGTAGGTTGAGAATTTTTTCCCCGAGCTAAGCTTTAACTCATTGAACATGTTTGCCTGCGAGGAACCAGATGTAGCTACCCTCTTCCAGTGGGGCCAATCTCATGGCGAGTTAGATCCTACGGTTCCTTTAGAGGGGAATGGAGTCTCCAATGATGTGAATGACCCTCCCCAGGATAATGTATGAACTTCAGAATTTGGAATGCACAGTTATTTATTATATTACGTAGTTTGCAGGTGTTTTGTTCCATACATGAGTTCTCGCGTGCGCGGGATTGCGTTCGTATGTTGCTTCCATGGCGGGGCCTGAAAAGGCTTTAGGTTTTTCTCAAGCCTTAGTGGCCGTTCTGAACGGTCGGGTACAGAAGGCGTTTGGTATGTCGTAAATCCGAAGGGCGACCACTCTAACTGATTACCCTTAATAGAATCATTGTGGCGGTGCTTGACAAGGCCTTGACTTAGTTTAGTCAGTCTGTTCTGATCGGTCAGGTGCAGAAGGTGTCTGTTTCGCGCGACCGCTATCAGGCACAGAGGGCTCTGCCATTTTTTCTTTGCTAAACTTTGACCTTGCGAGTGTCCCTATAGATGTTAAAATTGAAGATACTGAATTAGGGTCATGCTGGCATTATATTAATAGAAATAGTTACACATAGTAGGGGCGCAAGTCATCAGCATGATAATTCCTGGGGAGTGGCTTTTCATTGTAGCCTATGATCTCAAACATACCGGTACGCACTTGCCGGTGGATGAGGAATAGTCCATCCCAATTTGGTCAGAGCACCCCCTATCGGGGGTCCCTACCAGTGAGTTCTGACCGTAGCAGCACGACGACCCCTTCCTTTAGTTGCTTTGGCTTTACTTTAGCATTACACGATAGGTTGAGTGGCTATTTGAGGGCTATCATGCGGAGTCGAGCACCTTCGTGGAGCTCTTCCAGGAGATCCAACTTTATGCGCAGGCCAGTGCTGTTGTCCTCAGAACTGAAGCTGATCATGCGAAGGGTAGGTAAGTCCGCTTTAATGGGTAGCAATGCCTCTATTCCATAGACCAGGGAGAATGAGGTTTCACCGATTGGGGTTTGCGGGGTTGTGCGATAGTCCCATAGTACACTAGGTAGCTTATAGACTCATCGCCCATTTGCTCCATCCAGTTACTTTTTGAGTCCTTCCTTGAGGGTGCGATTTGTTACCTCCACTTGACCATTTGATTAAGGGTGCGTGACGGGCGCGTACAACATTCTTATGTTATTCTCGGCTACCCATTTCTGAACTTTGATGTTGGTGAATTGCATTCCATTATCCATGATAATGGCACGGGGGCTATCATATCGGCAGACCAAGTTCTTCCAGAGGAAGGCGATGACTCTCTCCGAGGTGATTGTCACGAGGGGTTCCACTTCTATCCATTTGGTGAAGTAGTCCACTGCCACGATGAAAAATTGATATTGACCTGGGGCTGTTGGCATTGGGCCAATCAAGTCAAGTCCCCAGAGTGCGAATGGTATAAGGTAGATAAGTGATGGTGATATCGCAGCCGGCAACCATTATACCCTTGAGTTAAGATGGGATTGGTGGCACTTGCGCACCAGGTCCTTCGCCTGCTTTAGCATGGTGGCCTAGTAATATCCTTGTCGGAGAGCTTTGTGTACCAGGGCATCGGCTACAATATGGGCCCCGCATGTTTCTTGGTGTATCTCTTCTAGCAGGAGCTACCCTTCTTCTGTGATGAGGGATCTCTATTGGGGGGCCGAGTATCCGCGATGCTACAGGAGGTTGTCTATGATGACAAAGCGAGTGGCGCAGCTGTGTACTACTTTCTTGGTGTCAGTACTGATCTGTGAAAGCCCCTATAGCTGCTTCATAATCGGTGTCCGCCAGTCCAATCTTTCCAGTTCCTAAGTTTGGAGGAAACTGATGTCTGCTGTATGGATGGAGATGGAGGGTCGTGCTAATGCTTCGGATTCAGATGGCATTCACCCTTTAGATAGGGCATCTGCCTTCTCGTTGGCTGCTCTTGGTATATGGATGAGACTAACCTCTTCAAGCTCTTTTATGAGACCCTTAACGATTCTCAAATATTTTATCAGTGTGGCATCCTTGCACTCTGAGGTCCCCTGTACTTGGTGTACTACTAGCTGTGAGTCGCTATGAAACATGAGTCATCGAATCTCTATATTGATCACAATTCTCAATCATGCTATCAGGGCTTCATATTTCACCACTTTATTGGTCACTGGGAAGTTGAATGTCACCCTGAGTTTTGCTCACATTCCCAGGGGTCCTTGCAGGTAAATGCCCCCGCCTGGCGAATCTACCTTGTATGCATTCACTAGCTCTTATTCTTGGGATGGTGAGTTTCATGGGCTATGTTCATTTCCCACAGACGGTGCTAATTTGATAGCCTGGCTTTAGGCTATCTGGATACTGTGACTTTCTACTTCTGGTACTCCTCCAGTAGTGAGTCTGAACCTGCAAAAGACCCAAGGTTGTGACCTCGGAAGCACACTCTGACGCTCAAGTCAGTTCCAGGGCAAGGACTTAGTAGTGTCTTATTAGAGAGAATATCATACCATTGTTCTCAGATGAACTTTCTTATATACGGTGCTTCCTATTTAGTTCTCTTGCCCACGTTCTCATACCGTAGGGATGTTCCATGTCGCGAGGGAGTGGAAGGTGTGCCTAGAGTGGGGAACGTGGGAGACGTGGCCACAGGGAATGTGGGAGTCGTAGATTCATGGGCGCAAGGCGCAGTCACTTCCGCGCGATGCCTGCTACAGTGCATGCCAGCAGGGGCCATCTCCGCGTGCCCATAATGGGGTTACTGGCACTCCCGTGCGTGAGGTCTTCCATACGATGTCTGCCTGCAGTGCTTGCTTGGATAGTGTACCACATGCTTTATCTATTGAATGTCTAATGTTGATTAAGAAATATGAGCATGTATGCTGACTTTGCATAGCTTTGTTAGTTGTATTGATTAGTAGAGAAAGAATGTTAGATATGTGCATTCGGAATTGTATGTCATGATCATGAGGACATGAAGTACCTTCTTTCGACCATGTATGCTTACATTTTCACATGACATACATTCTTATGCCTTACCTGTTGATGCATACTTTACTCTCACATCTACAACATGTTCATTTGTGTGTGTTGCTCAAGAGTGAGTTGTGGTATCTTAAAACTTCCAAGTTCATGCTGCACACAAAAGTCACAATCTCTGATTCTAGAGTACGCATATTATTATTTAACTATTTCTTGGACTGATTGTTTATATTTTTAGGATAAAAAATTTGTTAATAACAAATAGTTTTCTACTTACATTCTTCGAGTCTCCCATGCCATTTTTTTACTGCCACCCTGTATAGATACAGACGACATTCTGGGATTGTAGGTCGATCTGTGACACTACTTAATGGCGGCACAGTAATGTCACCAACTTACTCTCTCCGTCCAAAAATGACACTTCGCTCTTTGATATCTTCATTCGATCTCCCGAGTCTAGTGTTTCAACTTCCATCGCCACTCCACCTTCAGAAATCCCACAACCAGCACAACATCCATTAACTCTCATACATTCTTCACTTTCAAGGTCAATTCCCAAGTAAGGACTCTGAAATCTTTTCAATTGAAGACAAAAAGATAATTCTTAGTGTTTGAGCTTAATTATGTGATTTAGATACCCTGTACTAAACTGCCTATCTTTGATTTTTCCATCCTTTATCTGTTGAATGTCTGATGTTGATTAAGAAATATGAGTATGTATCCTGAGTTTGCCTAGCTTTGTGAGTTGTATTGATTAATAGAGAAAGAATGTTACATATGTGCATTTGGAATTGTATGTCATGATCATGAGAACATGGAGTACCTTTTTTCTTCCATGTATGCTTACATTTTCACATGACATACATCCTTATGCCTTTCCTGTTTATGCATGCTTTACTCTCACATCTACAACATGCTCATTTGTGTGTGTTGCCCATGCTTGAATTGTTGTATCTTACACTTTGCACGTTCATGCTGCACACACAAGTCACAACCCATGATTCTAGAGTCCGCTTTTTATTATTTACATAATTCTTGGACTGATTGCATATATTTTCAGGATAAGTTTTTTTGTAATAGCAGATAGTTTTCTACTTACATTATTGGAGTCTCCCGGGCCATTTTTTTACTACCACCATGTATAGAGACAGATGACAGTCTAGGATTCTAGGTCGATCCCTAACACTACTTAATGGCAGCACTGTAATGTCACCAACTTACGCTCACAGTCCAAAAAAGACACCTCGATCTTTGATATCTTCATCCGATCACCCGAGTGTAGTGCTTCAACTTCCATTGCCTCTCCGCGTTTCGAACTCCAACAATCAGCACAAGATCCGTCAACTGTCAGACATTCTTCACTTTCAAGGTCAAGGCCCAAGTAAGGTCTCTAAAATCTTTTCAATTGAAGATGAAAAGGTAATACTTAGCATTTGAGTTTAATTTGGTGATTTAGAGAACCTGTGTTGTACGGCCTATCTTTAATTTTTCCATGCTTTATCTGTTGAATGTCTAATGTTGATTAAGAAATATAAGCATGTATGCTGATTTTCCATAGCTTGGTTAGTTGTATTGATTAGTACAGAAAGAATGTGACATATGTGCATTCGGAATTGTATGTCTTGATCATGAAGACATGGAGTACCTTCTTTCGACCATGTATGCTTACATTTTCAGATGACATACATCCTTATGCCTTGCCTATTGATGCATACTTTACTCTCACATCTACAACATGCTCATTTTTGTGTGTTGCTCAAGCGTGAGTTGTGGTATCCTACACTTTCCACTTTCATGCTACACACAAAAGTCACAACCCCTGATTCTAGAGTCCGCATATTATTATTTAACTATTTCTTGGACTGATTGTTTATATTTGTAGGATAAAAAATTTGATAATAACAAATAGTTTTCTACTTACATTCTTCGAGTCTCCCAGGCCATTTTTTTACTGCCACCCTGTATAGATACAGACGACATTCTGGGATTGTTGGTCGATCTGTGACACTACTTAATGGCGGCACAATAATGTCACCAACTTACTCTCACCGTCCAAAAATGACACTTCACTCTTTGATATCTTTATTCGATCTCCCGAGTGTAGTGTTTCAACTTTCATCGCCTCTCTACCTTCAGAAATCCAACAACCAGCACAACATCCATCAACTGTCATACATTCTTCACTTTTAAGGTCAATGCCCAAGTAAGGACTCTGAAATCTTTTCAATTGAAGACAAAAAGATAATCCTTAGTCTTTGGGCTTAATTATGTGATTTAGAGACCCTGTACTGTACTGCCTATCTTTGATTTTGCCATTCTTTATCTGTTGAATGTCTGATGTTGATTAAGAAATATGAGTATGTATGCTCAGTTTTCCTAGATTTGTGAGTTGTATTGATTAATAGAGAAAGAATGTTACATATGTGCATTCAGAATTATATGTTATGATCATGAGAACATGGAGTACCTTTTTTCTGCCATGTATGTGTCACCACCGCCCCGTCCGCACACGGCCCGGCGGGAAGCAGTCGCGGGGTCGGCGGGGGCGGTGGTGCGCTAAACCTGCAATGACTTACCTAGCGCAGCTTATAAGTGGGTAAATATCAAACAGATCCCTGTAAAACAATACAACAGAACAGTTCATGCAATAACTGGGCTCCGCTGAGACCAGAAATCCAGAAAGAAGGCTGCCTCTTGCAAGCTCTTCAGATACATAAATAAATAAGTAAACATCCACAACAGGTATTCAAAGTATAATCCATACATACCATCGAATTCATGTTTGATTGCATGAACATCTTAACACTATATAGCTAATCGTCCAAAAACCTACTATGTGTTGTCGTCGGGTAGACCAATGTCCAACTAAAAGCCCGAACGACTGCTGCTACTGCTAACTGATACAAAAGTCATATGTCAATACAACCGTTAGTGAAACACCCAAGTTTACATAACGGTAAACCGAAACCAACAACTAAACCAAGAACGCTATTGCTTCCCACTAAACAAAACCATTAAAGGAGCTATTGTACCTCCGGTACAAAAATACTAACAGCCTAGCAGAAACTCTACTCCGTAGCCCCTGATCCCAAAGCTCCTGAAATGTTTTAAAAGTAAGGGTGAGTTCCCGAAAGAACCCAGTAAGGGTGTAGGTAGCAATAATGGTTTTCTTCTCATAAACCTACAATGACAATGTTAGAGTGACAACACAATATATCAATACCATATATTACACTTCAATACCATAGTTCCAACCTACACACCACGACGGCCCCCTTTCTATGCATCTGCCATAGATCCATAGTTAGGAGTCTCCTACAACAAAACACTCACATACGCTCGGTACCGGCGAGGGCCTAGGACCCTTAACCATTGTAAACCAATCACAATATACTCGGAGGGTTCGTGATCACAAAGATTCACCGAACCAGTCCCATCGTGCTCATGGAAACGCACGGAAACCAAACCATAAATCGGAGGGTTTGTGATCGTAAATACTCACAGAACCAGTCCCATAACCAATCACATCGGAGGGTTCGTAGTTTCAATGACTCACAGAACCAGTCCCATCGTGCTCGTGAAGATGCACGGAGCCATAACTTCATCGTACTCGTGGTGACGCACGGAACCATAACCATACCATGTCACATACGAGGGTTTAGTGTCACATGGACATCCGGAACCATGAGATGTTGTGTCACTCACTATTGGTTCGAGGTCACCAAGACCAGGAACCGTAACACATCTCTATCATCGGGTTCGGTGGTCATGAAGACGCATGCAACCGTTGTAAACTCCTTAACCTGCACACCCCTATCTCTATCATGGAACTAGTTTTAGACTCAACTGTCGAGTTCTTGAACCAAAGTTAGAGACCAAGGTCTAAAACTAATCTCAACCAACCCATACCGTATAAATACATATATGAGAAGGTTGAACCCTTACCTGGAAGCAATAGCAAGCAATAACGATCCTTAAGCAAGCCTTCCTTGTCAACCTTCAA
>JBBYHH010620997.1:0-10508 GCA_038382905.1 Daphne laureola
ACCAACATGTGGTGGATGCTGACCACCGCCTGCTGACCCGTCATCCAAATGAGCAGCAGGCAACTGGGCAGCACCCCATAAATTGGCAGCCTCTAGCGAAACTGGGGGCGCGACACTCAGAAAAGGAGCAGCCTCTGGGCTCGTGACCTTGGGTACCGGAGGGTTAACCCATGGTGACCGCATAGCCTTAACCGCCGCCCGAATGTCAAGACTGACAGGTGTCAGGGTAACACCAGGAATCGTAAGGGCAGGCCCCATGACACGATCTACTCTCTTCTCCCGGTGCCTCACCAGGGCATCTACAACAGGTCCATCGGCCTCCTCATTAGTCTCGATGACAACCTTGGAAGGTTTCAGTTTCTTCTCCACCGCCTTAGTTACGGCGGCTTCGAACTCACCACTCTCGATCTTACGAAGCACTTCCCAATTAACCTTTAGGGCATCCACTTTTTAAGGCCCCATCAACGAACATGTTCCACTGTGGCTCCTCAGGGGTCTCAGGCTTTTGTATGGTCTTTCTAGTCTCTGCTGGGGGTCCCATGAATTCGATCATGAAGTCTGTTAGGGCTTGAGCCTTTATTTCCTTCCTCGATTCGAATGTTAGATCGAACTGCTCGAGTTCTATGCACCATTTACTGAGCCTTCCAGAGTGTTTCGGTCTTCTTAGGATGTATTTTAGTGGAAAATATGTCCTTACCGTTATAGGATGTCCTTGGAAGTAGGGTCGTAGTTTACATGAGGATATAACGAGGGCGAAGATGGCCTTCTATAGTGGTAAATAGTTAATCTCTGCTCCTCACAACATGTGGCTGGTATAATATACGAGCCACTGGGCCCTATCTTCCTCTTTGACCAAGATCGAGCATACCGCATTTGTCATGGTGGAGAGGTAGAGAATCAGAGAGTCCCCTGGTTTTGGACACTTCAGTGTGGGAAGAGTTTCCAAGTGTGACTTTAGTGCCTCGAATGTTGTTTCACACTCGGCGTTCCATTGCGTGCCTTTCTTCATGCGGAGTTTTTCCAGCAAAGGCCTGCATTTATCCCCTAATTTTGATATTAAGTGCCCCAATGCTGTTAGCCGGCCGGTGAGTTGTTGGAACCCTTTTATATCCTTTGGTGCTTTCATATTTGTGATTGCTGTTATTTTCTTTAGGTTGCCGTCGATTCTGCGGTTAGAGATTATGTAGCCTAAGAACTTTCCTGGCCCCACTCCGAAGACACATTTTAGTGGATTCAGCTTTATGTTGTATCTTCTTAGGGATTTGAACTTCTCTTCCAGGTCCCTCAAGTGTTCTTTAATGGTCAAGCTCTTGACGATTACATCATCCACATATCCTTCTAGGTTTCGTCCTATCTGTCCAGCGAAGACTTTGTTCATCAGACATTGATATGTTGCTCCTGCACTTTTTAGTCCGAATGGCATCCTTACGTAGTAATATACTGCTTCGCCAGTGGTGAAGGCTGTTTTGAACGCGTCATCGGGATCCATGAATATCTGATGGTAGCCATTGTAGGCGTCCATGAAGGATAGCACTCAGAATCCAGAGGTTGAGTCGATCAACTGATCAATCGGGGAAAGTGGGTATGGGTCCTTTGGATAAGCGCGGTTGATACCTTTATAATCCACGCAAAGTCGCCAATCACCGTTCTCCTTATCGGCAAGAATGACATTGGCTAGCCACTTGGAATAGTGATTTTCCCTTATTATATTAGCATCAAACAATTTTTCAACCTCAACCCTAACAAATTCCCTATGATTAGGGGCCATAGGTAAAATCTGTAAGTCGGTTAACCACTAAATCTGCAGTTTGATCAAGTTGGTCAACTATTCAAATTTTGGTCAAATGTTGACTTTGTCTGTTAAGAAAGGTAGAATTATATAATTCTAAACCTTTCGATTTGTCTGCTTATTTTAGAGTTAAAGTTCTGGTAGCGGGAAGGATTCACTTGTCTGGGATCTACAGCTTTTCTGTCGTCCGTCAGGTAAGGGGTTTAACTTTCTTAATATGCGATGCAGATTTTTATTCATTCGTATTAGGTTATTTAAGGGTTAGTACTCGGGTCGAGGGTGGGGCCCAGTGACTCTCGGGGCTAGTCACATGGTAGGGTAACGGTATGCAGGACTTTTTCCATATCGAAGTATTTCGTGTCGTTGATCGACAACAGATCAACTTCTGTTTTACTTGGTTACTTGTCACTTTGTGACTATGACAGTTATAGGGGCCGTACACCCCTCGCTGGTACCACGTGAATTCTGACCCATTTGATCGGTGTGAGCCTAATAAGCTACCGTAGGGTGCTATCATTATGGGATTATCTAAGGTCGGGGACCTTCTGTATGAGATTGTACCAAACATGTCCGATAGGACTTCTAATTATTGCAAATCACAGCATCTGCATATCATATTCCTGAAATATTTAGGATTGTATATCTGCTAGTCCATTGCATACTAACCCTTTTCTGCAGGATTGTGCCTACCCCCTTACTGAGTACCTTCCAAGGACTCACCCCCCAATAAACTTATACTTTTCAGGAGCATTTGTCTGTCGATCGCAGAATAGTTCTGCCTGGTCATTCTGTAAATTCTGGTACTAAGGTACAGAGCTACCTGATAAAGTATTATGTTTCAGATTCAGAAATGAGGGTCAGTCTAGCGAGAGGATTGTTAGGTTGTCTGGTTATTTTCTGGTCAAGCACGATTATTTCTGGACTAACGGTTTAACTTTTCTTTTTGTTACAAACAGCAGCAGTAGCAGTACAGTACAGTGTATTCTTGGCTCTATAGGCGTAGGATGCAAATAGGTATCATTACATGATCTATTATATGTTGATCTGTAAATCTGTCTGCTTTATTTTTCTTAGGGAGTTCTTGTCCAACCAAGTGGACCAGACTCCTTTTTGGTGCATCTGGGTTAAGCTAAGCTCAACATTATATATGTACATTATCTGATTGTGCAATTTTCCGTAAAACTGTTAACGTGTGAGGAATTTAGGAAAGAAATTTTTAGGGCCGGGTTTTGGGACTGCCAATCAAGTTAAGTGTTCAGCATCACCGACCACCACCCGGTTCCCCTAACATCCACTTCCGCATCAGAAGCTTCCACCACATTGGGATCGGGGGTGGTGGTGACAATAGGTAAGGGTAATAGTTTGAAAAGCACACCTGCAATAAGGGGTTAGTATGCCATCTTCTAAACAATTTATACAACCTAAGTATCACATGATCAATGATATGTAAAATGACATGATATGCAGATACAGACGTCCCATCGGATGGAAGTAGAACCATCAAGTCCCATCAGACGAAAACACATATAGATACGATGGCCCCCGATGGTCTGTACACAACCAAGCGGGGTTCCCACATACAGAACAGGAGCATGGTACCATCTAGGGGCCTAGGTTCCCCAAAACACATAACCGTCATAATCACAAAATTGATCACCACGATCAATACACATCAGAATCACAGAATTGATCACCGCGATCAATACACATCGGAATCACAGAATTGATCACCATGATGAATGAGTAGACCTCCTGAGATTTAAACATACACACCATTAACCTTACCATGTAACTAGCCACGGGGGTTACTGGGCCCTACCCTCGACCCGGGAACTAGCTTTAACTAACCCCAATATGCATGAAAGCATCCCATAATGCATATTAAAGAGAGTTGAACCCTTACCTGACAAATTGCACACTTCTAGTACCAACCCGCGCAACCACATTTCCGCATAGCCCAAACATAGAAAATGCAGCTAAACAACCACACAACAACAAAGAATAAAATTCTCAAACCTTTGATCAACTTCCAAACCAAAAGAAGCTCTAAACCAAGCTCATAAATTCGGCCAACAATGAAAGACCAAACCAAATGAAATTTCTTTCCTAGAAATCAAGCCACGAATTAGGATGTCAAATCCAACTCCATTTCAACTCTAATCCAACATTCTTCACAAAACATAATCCTTAATTCATCACTCACATTTTCATCCAAAGTATGGAAAAGAAGACCAACCATTAAAAATGTTACCAAAATTCCATATAACAATTTAGGAACTTCACTTCATTCCTAATTCACTTCAAATCCAATATTTAACAAAGAATTACCAATCTTAATCCTCTCCCATAAATTTGGCCAAACAACGAAAATCCAAGGAGAATGGTCCAATCAGCCTTATATAAATTTAGGAGCTCAATTATATCACCAAATTCAACACAATTCCATAATTCAACAAAGAACATCAATAAAATTCATCAATGTACAAATTTGGCCATCACCCAAAATTGACCAACCATGATGAATCAATGATGAATCCAAGCATGAAATGTGTTACTAATCATCCAAGAAACACTTTAGAAACTTACTTCCATCTCAATCCAAACTTTGATTATGAATCATAAACCCTAGCTTTCCAAAATCAACCAACATGATGAAACCAAGTAGGAAAGCTTCATACCACTTCAATATAACCTCAAATCCATGCTTACCTTAAGAAAATATTGAAGAAAATTTCCAAGAATCACCCTTAATTTTCGGTCCTAAAGAGAGAAGAGAAGTGAAGCTTAACCGCTTTCCAATCTTAACTTCCACCATGAAATATTCATAAAAGCCACCTTACCTTCTTAAATCCTTGAGTAATCTTGAAGATTTGTGAAGAATTGAAGCGAAGCAAAGAAACCCTTAAGGAAGAAGAAGAAGATATTTTTGGCGATATGAGGGAGGAAGAAGAAAGAAAATGATTTTCCTCTTTCTTTCTTTCCTTTTCTTTTATCTCATTTTCTTACTACCACACTATTTTATTTTATTTTAATTAACCATATCACAAAGAAAATCCTTCTCTTTATTAATCCATAGATAACTCCACCACATAATATTCCAAGATATCTCTTATTCTTCACTACTTTATGGACAAGTGTCCTCCACTTCCATAATATAATATATATTATATCAGACTTATCTTACTTAATGATATATACACAATATCATATCATAACATATTATCCAAAATATCTCCTCCCAGTTTGGCACCAATTTAAGTTTCCCCACTTAATGTCCATTTTCCTCCAATTTTCTAAAATGACCATTTTGCCCTCTAGAGTGAATTTTGGCAAAATAACTCAGGATTCACGTACCAAATCCAATATATGAAATCTCATAGAAACGAGTCTTAAATGAAGTCCTGGGACATGATACTTAATAGAAAAAATCTCCCGCATCTTCAGGATGGAGTCCTGGTACTACAGAATCCATCTCTCAAATAAAATATTCAGAAAAAATTACTGTCATCCTAGGGTGGGCTGTAACAATAATTGTACTTCAACAAACTACTAATAGAAACCAAGTTTCTAAAAATACCAAGTACAAAAAGGGTGTCAACAAGATAAACAAAATATCCATTACAGATAAGGACTTTACAAGTCCCAATACCAACTACTTCTAAAACTTTATTGTTTCCCACCCCAAGATGTTCTTCACACCTCTTGGGAGTTTCCTGAATGCCACAAACCAGGACTTGTCCCAATCTATGTGGTATGTCTCTCCTGAATCTACAATTGACAAAGAATTTCTTTTAGTAAGCATAATACATGTCACAACATGTACAACAGCAGTAGGAGGTACACATACCTTGGAAGGATTTTTGTAATCGTTAGAAAAGTATCCCTTCTTGCCACAATTGAAGGACTTGAGTTTAGAAACATCCCTCTTTTCTTGAACTTCTTCAAGTTGGGTCTATTTCCACCACCATTATCACTTTCCTTACGCTTGTCTTTACCTTTGCCATTATTGCCCTTACCAAACCACTTCCCCTTCTTCCCCACTTTCTTGTTGGAGGAAGTGGAGGAAACATATGCCTTGGAGTGATTTTTAAGAGCCATTAATTTCACTTCAAGTAACATATGGCATGCAATGTAATCAAACATTTTGATTTGAGGATTATGGCACAAATTGACCTTCATCAATTGCCATTCCTCATCGGGTAAGGACCTAATGATAGCTTGCACTTATTGCTCATTAGTGAGCTCATGTCTAGCTTTGTTCAATTGATGGATCATGCGTGACATTTCATGCAAGTGGGAGCTCATGGTGTGATCGGTCCTCTTCAAATAGTTCTCAAACTTCATGATCATAGCCATTTGTTTCTCAATAGAAACATCACCATCTTTTGCCTTGACAGCATCCTAAATGCCCTTGGTAGTCTCAAGTGTAGAAAACTCAACCATAATCTCATCCACCATAGTAGAAAGAGAAGAGTCACTCGACACAAATTGTCTTGTATCAGGTCTGCCACATACGCAGTCCCATCTCCACCATTTTCAGGAGGCATGACCACTTTGGTCAAGACATCAAGTGTGTCCTACTCAATCAGGATAAATTTGACCTTTTGCTGCAAAATTGGATAGTTTTCACCATCTAACTTGAGGTCCTTATTCAGTTCAACAATAACATTCTTACTTGCCATCTACAATGATGAAATCACATGTTCAATGTTCAATCAACACAACAAGACTCATGCAAGCAACACAAGCATGAAATCACTTCAAGCATGTCCATACATAACAAAACAAGTGCATATAACATCCAATTAGGGATATACAAACATGTTTCCATCGTTTCATACACATGTTCTTCAATGAGCCTCAAGAAGGGTTCTACGCACTTGTCACACTTGTACATTTAGCCATGCAACATATGGTTGTACCATTATACCATAATCTTAAACTATAGTCTTTTAACCCTTTAGTCACCATAAGGAGAATTCCCAGGAAAGATGGCGGAGTCATAAAGGTCTCGCTTAAGAGCCAACTCCTTAGACAGAATATCCATTATTAGACTCTAGAGTAAAGACATTAGTCTAAGATCTTGTGTGACATGTACGTGTAACCCTTACATGCACTCATTCAAGAACATGCATACGAAATTACACAAAACTTATTTGCATATCATATGTCATTAACATATTATCATACATGTTCATTGATTCAAACAGATCAAATCATACATTACATGCATTTCAAACAAGCAAACTCATTGAAATCACATGCATATAACTTTCGGCCCAATATAGGTGCACAATTGCACATTACATAAATCAGTTTGGTAACCACCTTTTTGGTAACCACCTTTGGTAACAACCTTTTAGTAACCACCTTTGTTACAGTCACCTCGGATGTATGGTGATTTTTAGATATGTTTTACCCGGAGGTCAGACTTTATTATCACCGGGACCCAATTCCACATGTGCTAGGCACATTTCATGATTATTCTCATGTCCTAGAATTTTATTTGAGGTCCATTCCATGGGATTTCACAACTTTATATTGATATGTGAGTCCTGGGCCATTTTACCAAATTTTGATTCTAGGGGCAATATGGTCATTTTTTTAAAATTGGGAGAAAAAAAGGCATTTTGGTCATTTGGGCAAGTAGGGTGGCTATGTAAGTGAGTGGAAGAAGATATTAATGAAATATTATTTATGACATGAATTACTTAATGTTATGTAATAATATTATAAGTGGAAGTGGAGTACAAGTGTCATTATCTTATAGTGTAAGGGAGTTATTCTTATCTCCAGTATGTGGTGGAGATAACTAAAGGCAAATATTATGTTTATGAATAAGGTATTTTTAATAAGAAAAGAAATATGTAGTAGTAAGATAAGTATGGAAAGAAAGAGTAAGAATTAGTCATTACAAAAAAAATATGTATCTCTCCCTCTCTCTCTCTCTCTCCACCTTCAAAGTGTTCTTCATTTGTTCATCACTTGTTCTTGGTCTTCTTCACCAAATCTTCAACAAATCATCA
This sequence comes from Daphne laureola, assembly GCA_038382905.1. Lineage (NCBI taxonomy): Eukaryota > Viridiplantae > Streptophyta > Magnoliopsida > Malvales > Thymelaeaceae > Daphne > Daphne laureola. The sequence goes on from JBBYHH010620997.1 coordinate 7,816, forward strand.
TCCAAACTTCAAGATTTAAGAAGGTAAACATGTTTCTAAGGTTATTTTATGAAGAGATTAAGATTGGATGGTGGAAAAACTTCATCTCTTCTCTTTTTCCCTTAGGCCGAATTTTAAGGAGAGATTTTGGAGAAATCTCTACAACAATTTCTTGGATATTTTCTGAAGGTAAGCTTATATTTGAGGTCATCTTGAAGTATTCCTACTTTGTTCATGAGTTTTGGTCGATTTTGGAAGTTGGGGTTCTAACTGTTCATGAACAAACTTTGGATTGAAGTTAAAGTATGAGTTTTACAGTATTGTTGGGTGGATTATGAACATGTTTAATACTTGGAACTAAGCTTGAATCATCATGGATGATCATTTTGGGTTATGGTCGAAAATCATGGATGGTGAACAAAGATGTTGTTCTATGTTGGTTTAGTGATGATTTTAAGCTCTTATGTTGTTGTAGAAAGTTGAAGAAAACTTTCTTGGTAATTTTTGGAAGTTGGCTGAATTATTGGGAAGAAAAATAATGATGGTGTTCTTTGATAAAGTTGAAGAAAATGTGCGCTTCCGCCGGGCCGTGTACGGAGGGGGTGGTGACCCTTGTTTCGAGTGGGAGTTCTTATTCAGAAGTGTCTTAGTGCGAGTGGGAGTTTTTTTGAATTCCCTAGCACACCAAGAACTTCATGAGTTGGTATTCCTACTCACTACAAATAAAAGTAGTTGTGACTTGAAGTCAGAAGAAGAAACCATTAGGGCATCTTTTATCAAAGTAACGGTATTTTAGTAAAAGTGCACTAATGAGCTTAAAGGAGCTCAAATATGTGAATAGAATAGTTTGGATGTCATCATCCACAACCCTCGATGTTGTCCCGCCCGGTGTAGGCGCGCCCACTGAGCGGAGTGGGGAGGGAGGATGGAGGCAGAGACGTTGTTACAACTACAACTCTACCTAGCCTAACATAGGCCACCTCGGTGCAGCAGACCCATTTTGAAACCAAACCCAGCCCGTTAAAATTTTTCCTTAATACTTAACGTGCAACCTTAGGACATTCCAAATATGCCCTTAACCCCACGTTTCAAAAATGGCCGCAATCATACAAACCCCGCACAAGCATATAACATATATATAGTTGAGCTCCGCTCAACATGATGCACCAGAAAGGAGCCCTGCCCCTATTTTACGGGGAAAGTATTCCCTGAGTAATTTAAATACATCTAACAATATCCGAAAGAAACAAAATTATACAAACTCATGATGCTTTATAACTATATGTGCATATGTAATCTACCACTAAAGATCCCATAACTACCATAATAGAATACCTAGTAGTCCAAAGGATCAAGTCAACAAGACTCCTGCCATCACTACCGGGTACTGCTGTTGCTGAACAAAAATAGAGAAGAAATAACCCTTAGCCATATCACACGTGTCTACTCATAAGCTCAGATATCTAATATTTGCCTCAATCGAGACTACCGCTCTTATCTAAAACATAAGCAGCAACTGCTATAAAAAAGCCACATGTACCTCTAAGATACAAAAGCACCAACCCCTACACGGAGCTACTCCACGGGTGGTGGGTCAATAGCTCCCAAAAAATGATAAGAGTAAGGAGTGAGTCCTCGAGAGGTACTCAGTAAGGGTGTAGGTAATGGTAAGGGTTTTTATTTGAAAACACCTGCATAAAAGGGTTAGCATGCCATGATCTAGCAATATATACAATCCTAGATATAACATGGATAGTGATATGCAGGATGGTATGATATGCAGGATGGATAATAACTCCCGGCGGCTCAAAGCAACGCACCAGTTAACATAAATAAAACAAACATATAAATTAAATGCATAAATAAAGTACATAAATAAATAACTCCAAAGTAACCCCAGAGGCTCAAAGCATCACACTGGTTCCTGACGGCTCCAACCATGATACCAGTCAATATTGAAACCGTAACGCCCGACGGCTTAAAGTATCGCACCGGTCTCTGGTAGGTCAAAGCATCACACCAGTCTTCTTCGGAATAGTAAGCCCTAACAGCTCAAAGCATCACACCGGTCAATAGAGAAACCGTACCAGCCGGTGGCTCAAAGCATCGCACCGGTCAATCTCTGATAACGTAACCCCCGGGGGCTCAAAGCATCACACCGACCATCAAACACAATTTAATAATTAAAGAATACTAATAATATAAAATCACTAGTCAGGCCATCTAATGATCCTGAAACAGATCATCTACTGATCACCTACTTACCTGTCATTCCTAAAATAGCTCTGCGCCCTTCAAACCTGCATGCCACTAACCTTACCATGGAACTAACCCCGAGAGTCACGGGCCCCACCTCGACTCGGGTACTAATCTCAACTCACCCACTATACATAAAAAGTGACTTTAAATGCATATTAAGGAAGCTGAACCCTTACGTTAAAACAACTTGCTCTCTGCGGCAACCAAAGAAATTCTAAATTTCCTACCGAAATTTCTACAACACTTCCTCTGAATTTCTGCAATCCACAGATAACCCAGAAGAAGCTTAATAACCAGAAAATAAGGAATTCAGATTCTAATTTTTTTCCCCAAATTACAACATAGCCTCATACTTTTCTAAAAAATACAATTTGGCCAAATTTCTCAAAAAGAGCCCAAAACACTCAAAGTGTTTCCAACTTCACACTTTACTTTATTTTTCACTTAATACCAAC
>JBBYHH010621108.1:0-10508 GCA_038382905.1 Daphne laureola
TCGATCTACTGTGTGTTATCTTTATAGGCAGCAACTCAACAGATCAATGCTGATCGGAGTAGGTAGTCATGTCGATCAGAATAAATAGTTATATTGATCTGAGTTAGATCAGTATACATAAAGAATAGATCAACATACATTTAATGTTGATTTGAGTAGGTAGTCATGTCGATCAGAATAGGTAGTCATGCTGATCTGTGGATAAATCAACATACATTTAATGTTGATCTGAGTAGGTAGCCATGTCGATCGGAATAGGTAGTCATGCTGATCTGAGTTAGATCAACATACCTAAGGGATATATCAACATACATTTAATGTTGATCTGAGTAGGTAGTCATGTCGATCAGAATAGGTAGTCATGCTTATCTCAGTTAGATCAGCACACCTAAGGGGTAGATCAACATACATTTAATGTTGATCACACATGATAATGATGCTGATCAGGTGTAAGGAGATGTTGATCACTATATAAACCAATGTTGATCACCATGCCAATCAACATTTATTATGAGATGTCGATCGAAATAAGTCATCATGCTGATCGACATTTAATGTTGATCGATCAAGACAACAATGTCGATAATAAAACCGAGTGACAAATTTGTAAATAATCAAAATATTTATGTGCAAGCGTATGCCGTGCACATTTTAACCTGAACCTTATTTTAAATGGTACAAAATGTTAAAACAAATATTTTCAACTTTATACTTAAAATCCCTCTTCAGGTAAACATTAAGACTTTATAATATCGGTGAGTATTTTTTAAAAGAGTAGGTATAGATTGCACATATGCGCAGTCTATACATATAAGATATATTAAAAAATTTCATGAGCACTTGACCTAGTGGTCATACTCCTGAGGACATTTGTAGAGGTCTCGAGTTCGAGCCTCCGGTATTCTCAACTCCCTTTATATATATGTATAAAGATATATTAAAAATTGCATTAATTGCCACTATGTTTTCCATTGGCGCCTTCCACCACCGACTTGTCTTCAACCTTCATCTGTGTCTACAATCTTCATTTCGCTTTGTCCTTTCATATCTTTACCATAGCTAAATTTCTCATTTTGATGAGAGTATTGAGTCCCATTGAGAAAAAGAGATATGTGCATCTGTGACACCATCACAACAGTTCTCATGACTTTATATCTCCTTACAAATCATCACCTCGACCATTCTTAACATTTCTCATCAATAAGATTCAATTCTAACTAAGAAACACTCTGAAACACATGGATCCGCGTTCTTCAGGCTCCATCACCACCACCAACATGATTTCGACCAACTTATAATTCTGACGATGTTGATGTTGATCAAGCATAGTAATGTTGTTGATCAGGTGTAAGAAGATATTGATCAATTATGCAGATCAACATTTATTCTGACGATATTGTTTAAGAGAAGACATGATGCTGATCGACATTTATAATATTGATCAAGTACAAGTGTACAACGCTACTATCATATGTAAATAGATGTTGATCACCATACAAATCAACATTTATTCTGAGGATGTTGATCAAGATAAATCATATTCCCTCCGTCCCATGAAGATTGTTTCATTTCTTTTACTATTTCAAGTTGCAGTGTTTGATTCAAATTTTAACTAAAATAAACAGTAAAAATAAATAATAAAAAAATATATCTAAAAAATTTAGATTACAAATTATAAAAAACATATGAATAATTTAACTTTACATATCTATAAATTTATAAAAATAAATTATAAATTAAATATCGTGAAAACAATAAAGAAAATGAATAATATTAGGAGGGAGTAATACTGATCGGTCATTAACGTTGATAACGTTGTTGATCACAAATCATGACCGACACTTGTAATAAACCGACGCGCAAGTCCGCATGCGTACTCCGTGCGCAGCTTATCTTATGATGCCTTTTAAAACTTTGACAACATTTTTGTATAATTTAAATTGATATAGGCTATTCGTCCTCTTCTACAAACCTTCTGGCTTTTTCCTCAACTTCTGGAAAACCTCGAGTTTGTTCGTTGTCGCAGCGATTTCGAAGTTAAGAAGCCATGAAAATCTTTCACATCCCCTGCTTGGAAGATAACTACGCTTACCTGTAACACCGCTTACAACGTCCCTCCTGTTGCACTTTTCTTTGATTTATTATTTCCTTAATTAATCTTCCTGTTTTCATTCTCCCTCCAGTATCGTTGATGAAACAACAAAGGAAGCCGCGGTTGTTGATCCAGTGGAGCCGGAGAAGGTACTTGAAGCTGCTAAACAACATGGCGCTATCCTCAAGTTCATTCTAACCACTCATCATCACTGGTAACTTGTTTTCAATTTCCGAATCCCGATTTTCTGATGTGGTTTTCAGGTGTTTTGCGATTAGATAGTTGAATTTATGAACTGATGATACTAGTGAAATTTTTGAAAATCTTCAGCTGAATTATTTGTCTTAATGGTTAGGTTAGTAGCATTGGTTACTATGTTTTCAGCTCAGATGATGTTGATTTGCCTCCTAAGTTTGGAGTATTTATTATACTATGCATACAATATGATCAGGGATCACGCTGGGGGGAATGAGAAGATGAAGCAGCTGGTGCCGGAGATCGAGGTTTGCGGTGGTTCACTTGATAATGTCAAGGCCTGTACTCGACCACTAAATAATGGTGACAAGTTGTCATTTGGGGCAAGTATCAACGTTTTGGCTTTACATACGCCTTGGTATGTCTCCTACTTCTCTGAATGTTTTGCTCATAAATGGCTTTCTTCTGCCTGTTTCTCGCATTTCGACTCTTTTAGCAAGTGTTTCACTTGTTGCGTTTGTCGGAAGGGAGATATTTTACTGGTATATACCATTGGGTATAGCTTTCACGGGGAAACTTGTTAATGTCGTGTGTTGGGCTTAGTGCTTGCAGAACGTTTGAGGCATCAGTTCCTCTGCTTTTGGCATTTAACTTTGTTGTGTGTTTATGTTCCCATCAGCCACACCAAAGGTCATATAAGCTACTATGTGACAGACAAAGATGAGGACCCGGCTGTTTTCACTGGTGATACACTGGTAAGTTTGAAGTGGTAGCTTTTGCTGTTCTTTGCTTTCATCAGCATGTTTAAAAATTCTAATTAAACTTTGCTGGCCTTCTACAAAAGCCCAAGGTGGCAGAAAACCATGATCTACAATGTTTGTTAGGGTGTTTGTGGATTATTGCATATCAGTAATTTAGGCACCTGTCTGCCAATTTTTTGTGCAGGTTATCTGCTAAGTTTTTGCACAGTATCATGCAGGAGTCTTGGATTACTTGTCCTCATAGTATCTTGTTCATATTGGATTTAACAAGTCTATCAGAGTAGAAGGAAAGATGTTTAATTTGTTAACGTTTTTTAGATAATGATTAAGTTTGTTGGATTGCCTCCCCGTGATTATTGCTGTACACACTTTCCGGACTACTTTAAGAACTTACTCATTGGTCTACACTGGTCTAAACCACCAATCGTTCTAACTTGTTTATTATTGAGGTAACTGAACAGAGTCTCATGATCCATGTATTTTGCAAGAAGTTGCATCTCGTTTTCTATCAAAGCATTTGCATTCACAAAGTTTCATCTTGTTCAAGTAAGATTTAGCTTAATGGAAAGGTTAGAACCAGCTGTTCTGTATCCTTTTGCTTACTGTTCTGTTGTTCTTTTCATATTTCAGTTCGTTGCTGGTTGTGGTAGATTTTTTGAAGGTACTGCAGAATATATGTATCAGTCATTATGCGTGAGTTTGGGGTCACTGCCAATGCCAACTCGAGTTTACTGTGGCCATGAGGTAGGGGATTTAGAACTTGCTTACTTCATTCACCAACACTAAAAGTATCAATGCGGAGCTTCATGTTAAGGAGACCAGACTAGAACATTTACTGCCTGATCAGTCTTGATTTAGAATACGACAGAACTATTGAGGCAAGCGATGAATACCATCATTATATTCAGTGATTTGAGCATGTATATTTCCGAAGATGAGAATTAGCAGTAATAATCAGTTTAAAACTTAGAGTGATATTTTTCTGAGATGAAAAATATCTGTATACTAAAGATGAACTCCGATCTGTCATAACTTCTCTGGGCGTAAGTCCTTGAAATATCCAACTTTGCTAAGTGAAATTCTCTTTGGTCATTCTCGAAAACCGTAGAATGATGTCTCATCATGATTTCAATCCAGTATGAGTTGAACCTTTGGGGGCTGCTATGGATCCCAATGTATGACTATTATTAGGGCTGTCATCCTATTCTTGCTCTTTGTTATGGCTGTCATCCTACTTGATCTTTTCAAAAGCTCTTTTGGGCAGCTAAGGTTGTAGCATGAACTTAGAGAAACTGGTAGTTGCAAAAGGATGAAGTTCCTTGTTGCAACTATTTTTGGGTCGGCAAGCTTTTGCCTTGTGTAGGAATGTGAGGGAGGCTTCTTTTAGCTTAAATAGCTGTGTAAGAGACTGACATGACCTTTGTTCTGCTTGTTATTTACTGTGTGGCTGAAGTTTTTTCATTGAATTATCAAAAACCTATTTTCGAGAGTTATTGGAATGGTGAAATCAAATGATTGGTGAGGGGGAGGAAGAGCTACCTCTATTAGGCCAAACAAACCACTGACACTTGATTGCTCTTCGAAGGAAGGATTTTCTTTATTGTAAAGAGTTGATCATGTGAAATAGATGATGGTCTGCCCCTTGGAGGTGAAGTGCAATGAAAGGGACATTAGTACAAATCGCTTTCTAGTTCTCTAAACAGATTACGCATTCCATTGAGAAAATAAAACCCTTTCAACTTTCTCTGAAATTGTTTATTCTCTGTTGCATGTCTTCTTTTATCTGACGTTCTGACTCCTAATTGTGAATTTGGAATGATGTTTCTGCAGTATTCTGTGAAGAACTTGCAGTTTTCATTGACAGTTGAGCCAGAGAATGAAAGACTACAACAAAAGCTGGCCTGGGCTAAACAGCAACGGGAAGCAGGCCTTCCCACCGTCCCTTCCACAATCAAGGAGGAATTCAATACCAACCCATTTATGCGAGTTGATCGAAATGAAATTCAGGTAACATATATGGCTGTATATGGCTCAAATACAACAAGAAAGAAACTTCAATTGCCACAATATTACTGAACATGCAGAATCTACTATCTAGAGAAACAATGTTTACTTGTTTTTACTTGGACTTTTTGACCAGAATGCACCATGTCTTTGTACATAGCCCCATTTTAATGTTCTTTCATGGACTGTATACTCTTTCTTCAGAAAAAGTTTGGCGTTTCATCCCCCATTGAAGCTCTCAAGGAGATAAGACAGATGAAGGATAATTGGCGTGGCTAATCTTGAGGCTGGCTGTCTACTAAGAAAAAAGAAATCGAGAAAGTGAATAAAGGTAATGTCTTGTAGGTTGCCTGGTGTGTTCTTGTGAAGGGGCTGTAAGTGGTTTAAGAAGTAGGAACATTGATACTGTACTCTATGTTCCTTGAATTCCAGCAAAGTGCTTGCTGACGTGTATATTTCATGTCAAAAGGTTTATGAGTTTTCTCTCATATGCATGGTTTTTCTGCTGCTGCTGCTGCTGCTGCTGCTGCTTTTTTATTTTTTCTTCTCCTTCCTCTCTTCCTTTTCATCACTGTTGAACGTGAATAAACATATGGTGTTGGTCAGAAGAGCTCTATTATTTCTGGATTGGATTTTGCAGGAGAAGAAGAGTTTTAGAGAAGTAACATGGCATTTTATTTTTGTTCCATGTTAACATGGCATTTTAACCAGTTAATGAATTACAGTTACAGAGTAGTATCTGGTATTCTAATAAGGTGAACATATGGAAATTCTAGTGGGGGACTCCTCTAGGCTTTTGAGTTCATTCATTCAGCTTCCATGTCTGATTTACAAGCTTAGATCACTTGAAGAATAGAGCACACAGTCTGTATAATAGTAAGTATGAGAAGAATGAAAGCTGCCATTATAGAGATACTAGCCCATGGATTCTTGAAGTAGTTCTGTCTCAGTGTTGCTTCCCATTTGTGCCTACGCGTTCTGCGGTGTGCATTCAGGCATTCAACTACAGCAGCGAAATGAAAGTCTTGAGTTTCAATGATAGCTTCATGCCAAAGTGACTTCAACAGAGTTGATACTTGATCAGCATCCCGCAGCCAGTTCTCGATTATGCCATTCTCGATGAGCAACTGTGCATCTCTCCTGGAATTCACCAGGTAACTCATGAATGTAATATAGTCTGCTATGCGGAACTCGTCATCTTTCGAGCACTGCTCAAATGCCATCACATTCCTGAAGAACACTTCTGTGGAGTCATCTACTATCAACTGAGGTATCTCCAGTGTCCCATTTATGAATCTTATGTCAAACCAATTCTTACTCTCTGCTACCTGAAACTTGGTCCCTGCCTGATGAAGCTCTGTTGCACTTGGGATGTCTAGGTTTTTCAGCTGTCTACCTGGTGGTGATGAAGATGGGCCGAGGTAGATAGCTAGCAGGTCGACTATATGACGCGCAGCGGAGAACCTCTCGTCCATCACCAGATGCTCTTCCTTACTGATCAAAAACCCCAACTCCGGTAACACAAACTTCAAACAGAGCAAGATCAACAGGGTTTTGTGATGATGCGGCGAAGATAGGCGATACAGGTCATCCAGAATGAACAGAGGAAGCTGATTCTCTAGCAAGCATAAGTCAAACCTGATATCAAGCAACAGCCTCGGCAACCCATCAATGTAATCATCAACAAACTCTTCCTGATGCCATTTCAGAAAAGTCTCTACAACAAATGCAGCGTCCATGAACACCATCATCACAAACTCACCGCTCTTGAGCTTGATGTTTTCGGCGTAGAACCCTCTCAGCTTTGCTTCCTTCTCCAGGATGGTTTTGAAGTAAGACACCAAGCTGGTGTCGGACCGGGTGAGGAAGTCCCGGACGTACCTCCTCTTCTGCTCCTCCATGGAGGTGAGACCTTTCCGGCCGTAGTGCAGTGGACCGATGGACACAACCTTGGGAGTGAAAGCTGCTTCGTTGATCTGTCGAAGCCGGTCCGGGACACGGAAGATGCAGCGCTCATAGGAGATGTGGGTCAGTGTCTCTAGCTCTTCCCTCACTTTAGCTGCCAGTTCTAAGCACTTCTTTTCTATGTCGATCTCTATGTGATGATCCATCTCTGCAACTGAGCAAATGGATCCGAGCAGAGAGAAGAAACTTACAGCTGTGGAAAATCGCTGCTCCGTTCAGTTCCACGAATATTGCAGGTAAACGGTGAACTGCAACCGCAAGTCTACTTATATATGAAAAGTGATTAATAAGTGCTAGTATTAGTATGACAAAAAGAATGAAAAAACCCCTCTAATTTTCTGGTTTGTCATGATTTGGTCATCAAGTTTTATAACTTGCCGATTAAATCATTGAATTTTTAAAATTGTATTAATTTAATCATTGTGTCTAATTTCTGATAACAGATTAAGCAGAAAGTTAGACTTAAAGTGTATATAGCAGTTTAATTAAAAAAAAATCCACACCTGAAGACAATATTATGTCATTTTTTTTATCCTAACTGTGATGATTTTTTTTAATGTATTATTTTAACGTGTTTTTTTTTATTAGACATTTAGATATGTTTTATATTTAACTTCTTATTCAATTCAATATTGTTTTTTCACATGAAAAATTATCAGAAATCAAATATAATGGTACAATTTTGAAAATTGAGTGGTTTAGTGGGTAAGTTATAAAGTTTGATCGCTAAATCGTGAAAATTCAGAAAGTATTTTTTCATACTTTTTACCTATTAGTATAAAAACAGTAGCAAATGAATGGATGCCTGCGGTCCTGCCCGGGCAAGGAAAGTCAACCAGTCAAGAGTCTACACTCACCAAAATATGCCACGTATCCCTCGTTAACACCAGATTAACTTTAAAATCTCAAACAGTCAACTCTACTCTATTTTTCTTTTTCTTTTTTTGATGTGGTGTTAGTTTTAGGATGTGTTTGAGCTTCCAAAAAATTAATATTTTTTTAATATTTTTTTAAATTTAAAAAGAGAGAAATAGAAAGAAATTTAGAAGAAAAAATTTAAAAAAATATTAAAAATATGTTAGTTTTTTTGATAGATAACGGATGTAGAAACAACAACGAACAAAAAAAGTGTCTGACATGCTTACGCACCAACAAAAAGAAAAAACAAACATCATGTTCTTTTCTTCTTTCTCAATAATTTAACCTGCAAAAGCATTATTTGACCTTTTTTTTATATTTGATTACCGATATTATTAGATCTTAATATTGAAAATTAAACGTACGTACTCCTATTTCAATTTTCCTCCCAATTTTTCATATCCAATTCTGCTACAGAAACAATTAGTAATAACCTGTTTATAAGTACCAGTGTTGGCAACAGAAGATGGGTTAGCATTACTAGGTTTGAAAATAAATACTCCCACCATCTCTAAATAAATAGTACGTGTTTTTTTTTATAATTTTAAAAATTTAATACATTTTTTTTAGAAATTTTAATCTAATTGTTTTACTTAAATATTCTTAATACTCAATTTTCTAATACTCTAATCCTATCCTCTAACATTCAACCATGTCCTAAAAAAAGGAAAAACTAAAAGATAAAAAAAAATAGTGACGAATCATGATTTAACTAATTATTGAAACAAAGTGAAATAAGAAAAAAATAGCGCCTCATCCAAAAAATTAAAAGATAGTGCAACCGAATAAAAAAAGAAAGACAACTTTTGTTAAAAGGAAAAAAGAAAAATGATAACTTTTCCATTCAGTTTCGAAACAATACATACTACAGGAAAATATTAAATGGTGTGAGATTTTAAAGTTAATGTGGTGTTAACGAGGGACATGTGGCATATTTTAGTGAGTGTAGGATTAAATGGAGGATGAAAATGGAGAGGATCCTAACTCTAATCAAGGAGATAAACGTGTACCTCTCGTAACAAAATGCAAGACGACCAGAGAGAACTATTTCGTAAGTCGTTTATCAAGATTTCTTGAAATCATTAACATATTGGGGGTGAGTTCTCGAAAGAAACTTAGTAAGGGTTAAGTAGGGGTGACGGTTTATTTTATTTTAAAAACACTTGCATAAAGGATTAGGGTGCAATGATCTAACAGTTATATACAATACTAATATAACATGAATAATGATATGCAAATGTAGTGATATGCAATACAAGAGTCCCGTCGGACTTTTACTTCTCATCCCGAAAGACGACATCAGGTACGTCCGTAATGGACGATCATTTCCTTAAGTACGACAGATAAACATGACACGCATGGTACCAGCGATGAGGTAATGATCCTCGAAAAAAAATGCTACTGTCGTACGGTCACCCAGTGACCATTTCATAAAAGCACCTTATTGGATCACTTAGTAATTAGTTTTCGTCGCGATCCTTAGATCAGTGCTCCCATGATAAAAATTTCTGCATTCCATTACCCTACTTTGTTACTAGTCCCGAGAGTCACATGGCCCCACCCTCAACCCGAGAACTAGCCATTAACAAGCCTAATATGCACAAGGTAAACCTAAACCCATATTAAGAACATTAAACCCCTTACCTATAAACGTAACCTTCCTTCCTGCGACAACATGCATCAGATCCGGTGAAGTTCTGCCTGAACTTCCGCGGTCCCCAGCCACTAGACAACAACATCATATCATATAAGGTTCTAAACCTTCATGCTTAACATTTATTCTTTACTTAGCCAATTTTTCTTATACTTTACAAAAAGTCAACAAAAGTCAACTTTCCATTATTTTGGTCAACTTTGTGAAAAGTTACCTAAGCATACTTAACCTTAACATTTTAAATTCTTACTTAACACATTTTCTTTACTTTATTTAAAATCAACATAAAGTCAACTCTAAGTTAACTTTAGAGTCAACTTCGCTTATTTGGTCAACACTTATGAATATTGGACTAATCATACTTAACAATTGTCATTATTGATCCTTAACTTTAAAGAAGTTCATTTTACACTTCTTTATACTTAATTACAACACAAGTCCTTATACTTTTCTCAATTGTTCACTTTTGGCCCAAATGCATTTAAAGTGGTTTAAATTCGCTTAAAAGCTTCCAATTTCTTACTTAACTTATAAAAGCTATCTTTCACATTATTTTCCAGATAATACACATCTAGTCCTTCAACTTTCCTCAATTTTGCAATTTGACCCAAAATTGCATAAAGTGACTATTTTCACTTAATTTTCAACAATTTCTGTTACACCCACCTCAGTCCGGCGATAAGTTTCTGACATGTTAATGCCGAAGAATAAGGTATAACGGCTTACTATAGCTGGAGGTAAAAGATTAACGTTTTCGGTTGGGTGTTAAGTTTAGAATTTGAAGTGTAAATAAGTTATGATTTAAGGTGACGAACATGTCTGGTGGTGCCTAATCTTGTTTAGAGAAGTGTGCGGGAAAGAAACAAGGTTTACAAGAATTCTGGAGTGCAGGCGAAACTCCAGGCGACGCGCGCCAAAG